>BHDV01065645.1:66638-79745 GCA_005406045.1 Adoxophyes honmai
AAAAAAAAAAAAAAAAAAAAATACAGCCGAATTGAATACCTCCTTTTTTGAAGTCGGTTAAAAATTAGGTCGAATTGAGAACCTCTTCTTTTTGAAGTCGGTTAAAAATAGTTAGCAAATTCCAGAAACGCAGTAGCTAAGACTAAGATGTTACATTCCAAGTCGAAGGCTGTGTTTATTGATAAAAAATAAGGCTGTAGCCGCCTGATAGTCTCGCAGCCGCGACTTGATGTTATTTGAATAAGATAATCCCACGCGCCAACAATCCTGAATAATTTAAAAGTTTGTTTGGATCGGCTTGTTTTGTTTGCCAACGCCCGCTCCTGGCAGGTGCCATGGTTCACATACTTCACCTGTACGCTTTTTACTGTGAAAATGAATAAGTTACGGGTAATGGAGTAATTAGTATTTAATTGTACGGACAGTAACGTATACGTATAGTTTTTATTACTGACAATGTGTGCACTTTGAGGTGGCTCTTGTGAGGTAAGAAATACATTGAAATGAGAACTGAAGACGTCAGCGAATAATCAAACCTACCCCCTGGTAAACTTGGACGATCTGATTTAGAACTAACACGGACGACATTTTATGCATTAAGGCAATCCCGTCATTAACTGTCGAACATGGATCGGCGAAAGTCGGCCTTATGTTTACTAGCCCAGTATGGGCATTCTAAGATGCTAGGGGCCAGCAGTGACCATAAAACTCCCATCAATCTGTAACAAATTCAATTTTGGGTGTAGGATCCGTATCGAATGTACAATTTGCTATATTCCCGCTCGCCCGCAGTAAACAGTCGCGTACCAGCTTTACGAGCGAACTTGCGGTGTCCATGAAAGTCGTACGTGAAACTAATATGTAGTAACGCAGTAGGCACGAGCTCATTGCGATAAGATAAAGTTTGGGAATGTAGCGATGTTTACCGGCGGCGGCTCAGATCAATACGGAGGCTGTCTCCACCTCCGTCGCAGCCTGTTCACCATTGTGCCGTGATCGCTCCGTCTCGCTCACAAAGAAGCTTTTTTGGCGAAAACAATGTGACTTCTGCAACTTCAGGTGCGCTGTCACTCTGTCGCTGTTTGTCTTCTGCCGGCTAATTGGATTTATTTATATAAATGTTTCACAATTTTTAGCAGAATTAGATAAAATTGCCATTTTATCATATTACAATGTTACGTGTTTAAAAGTATACCTATCCATTACTGAAAACTGGTTTTGTGATCATAGAGGATATGTTAGCATCAATACGCCACGTTACTTAAATTAGCGAAAGAATGAATTTATGAATGATAAGTTATTGATTTGCGGTTTTAAAGTTAATGCGCCTGTAGTATAATACCTACGAGTACATGCGTTGCCTAGTTTGGGACTAGGTCAAGTAGGGTGAGTCCCGTAATATTTATCTATTTATGGCGGATCCAAAAATTCAATATAATATATCGTTACTGGAGTTTCGTTATCGTGGCTTACAGGAGATAGGACTGGAAATAACAGATACTGTAAAAGCGTTATGTCATATTGAAATAGTGAGATTGAACTGCCTTTAGACACAGTTTCATAATTTGTTAGAGTTGTTAAACATTGCAGTAAGTATGTACTTTTATGGTACTTAGTTTTTAATATGCCTTATTTGACTTTTTAAATCTAATTTAATTGAAAAACATTTAGGTTCATATTCAAATGAGAAGCCGAATTCAGAATGACAGTGACTTGAAAACAGTTAATAATGTGTGTATGTTTGTGAGCGAAGTAGATAGTCTTATGTTCTTTATGAACGTAGTGAAGTAGTATGCGTAAATTCTACATACACATACATACATATTCTCACGCCTGTAATCCCAAGAGGGGTAGGCAGAGCACATGAATTCAAAAATCCAGTGCCACGTTTAGCAATGTCAGGGTAACCAGAATCTGATGGTTAAACGTGATATTGCAGTGACAGGTCGCTAGCCCATCGCCCACAATACACTAACCCTTTCCCAGAGTCGACTCTTACGACACCCACGGGAAGAAAGGGGGAGGTGCTATTCTAACCCGGCACCACATGGGGACTAACCCGGCACCACACGGGGATAAATTCTAAACATAAAAAAATGCATTTTAATTACAGTTCGCCGTGTAGGAAAATCCGTATCCATTAATAATGTGCAAAGTGAGATTCAGTCGAAGTCTTTATAATGAGAAAAATAAAAAAAATAGGGTGGGTGGAAAAAATTGCCGCTGAGTTTATTATGACATGAGACAAATATGTTCACATCGCATGGATGCCCGTACATACGGCTGCAGAGAAACAAACAACGGTCGTAAAGCCTTTTATGTGCGTAGTCGGGGCGGCAGCGAAAACAACCGTTTTGCAAAAACATCTCACTACTCAATCCACCTAATTCCCGGTTTGACCCACTTTTGTCCCCAAAAAGACGACAGCGGTTCGTGCTCTCGTCACACGGCGCGGAGGGCAGACCGAGTGGCGCCGGGGTAACGAGCTAGCTCATTTGCACGGCGTTACGTGCGGCTTCACGGTAATGGTTTGATAGTATACGTCTACTTAAATAAATAACTACACCTGTCGCGTGTTGTTAAGTTGAAGTATGCAAAGTGGTTTCTTACGAGTCGATGAACCGCGGCTTTATTGTTGGTTGCTTTTGACAGTGGCTAACCAGTCGTTGTGAAGAATGATACATACGTACATGCATACATAAGTAGGTACATATCGTCCGCCTCTTTTCCACATGAAACGGCCCGTTTACACATGGGTGTCCGTTTTACTGGTACGTTTTTAACGGATACGGATTGTATGTGTATATTATATTCATTAATCTATTCATATTTAGGTACACCAGTGGAATGAAGCAAGTAAATAAAAGCTATAAAGAAGCATTAGTATCTCACAAAGCAAACTCTATTAAAAAGAAAATTGGCTCATTAGCCACTAAATAAACGCAAGCTAGTATGAAAAGAATTCCAATTTGCTATTAGATTAGGGACCCATCTCGATGACTTTCCGAATCTTGTCAGCTGTCGGGCGCAGACAAAAGAATCGCGGTGTTACTTATCCAGACAAAAAACGGGATTATCACGCCGAGTGCGAAAAGGTTAATACTTCAAAGGTTGTTGAAGGTTAAGAGCCGGAGTTGCCGATTAGTGCTGCCTACACAAAGTATTAGTGATATTTCGTAGTCCGTTGAATAAGAAGTTGGTATTGACATTAAGTAATTGGAAGCTTGACATGGGCAATGCAATGATTAAGACCCACTGTAGATAGTGACGGACCGGGGAAGGGACCTCTCTTCCCCTTATTCACTCCTTAATATAGGTATATTAAATAAATAAATAAAAATAACAATAGTGGATGTCAACAGTTTATTTGGTCTTGTTATATTCTACTTTTGAACGCTTAAAAAAAACACGAGTGCCTAGTCCTAAAAAATACAAAGTGGATTTCTTGTAAGTGCCCGTTTCTTGAACGCTACCCTTAACCACTTCCTTTTGATTTGAATCAAAGATGTTCTTACCAAGTGTGTTCTGTTAGTATTAAAATAGTCCCTTTGAATTTCAATGTAGATACAAAACGTGGCTATATATCACTTAATCTAAGTCTCTAAGCCAGGGGTCATCAAATGGCGGACCGCGGTCCGCATACGGACCACCGACCCATTGAATGCGGACCGATAAAATATATCTTCATTCATCTTCAGGATTTAACGTCAACAGTTTGCTCCAATTTTACTCCAAACTTCAGACAGAAAATCAAAAATTACACTTTCTCATTGATATTATGTACTTAAATAATAGTACCTTTGTAATTTCTGTAATTAGCTTTGTTCATTATTTTTATTAAATGTGTGGACCGCGAATGTCATTTCATTTCTTAAAATGGACCCCGAGCGAAACTAATTGGTGACCCCTGCTCTAAGCTGTGGTGTCGAGGTTTCAATACCTCTACGACGCTTCCCAATCGGGAGGCTTTTATATCTGCCAGTGCTACAGGTTACCATTCAAACACAGGATTCGTTTCCGAGTGCAATGAGTGTAGTTTCTATTATTAGATTAGGGTCGATCAGCTAGGGCTTGATAGCGGCGAGGGCGCGCCACGCGATCCGGTAATCGATTGCGCCCCCGCCCGCCGTCTCTTGATGCTCTCCAAACAAATAACAGCTAGTTCCCTTTGTCCGGCTGCCTATCGGACTCACGAAATGTGTTTGCCATGGACACATGGTCAACGTGCGCTCCACAGCTCCTTGCACAAGATACAAGCGAAACGCTACTTGCTACACGACCCTATTTTCCTTCGCTGCTAGCCGTTCTCACAGGCATAACGGTCATTCTCCAGACGTACATTTTTCATGTCCTCGCTCTTTAAAATTATAAAATTACAGATATTAGTATACCTTGTATTTTTAGATCGTAAAAGATATCTGTATTGAGCTGTACATGCATTTTCAAGTACATATGTAAAACTTTTCTGGGAGAAAAAAAAACTTAATACCCCATTCTCCTAATTTCCGCGTCGCGTCCTACTACCGAAACTGCTTACATTTCAATTTCTCCTGATGATATAGTTAAAGAAAAAACAATGTAAGCAAGATTATTTCACATAAGAATGTATGTTTTCATTGCCAAAAAAAAATCTAATATATACAGTAAATATACCACTAAGATATCAATTGTAATCACTTTGTCTCGAAACATATTCTAATTTCCGCGACGCTTTCTTTTTTCATCGCACAAGTCTTCTGAATGTAGGCACGGATGTCAATACCGCATTTCGGTTAAGCCGTCAGTTGTGCCCAAAGCCTCGTGCGGGATAGTTGTGTTAGCTGCATCGGGCCGCGAGTTATAAACGTAATTATCTAATTACCGCGTTGTGGTTCACGAAATTTCTAATTACCAAGTTCACGTTTTTAAAATCAACCAGCAACTTAATTTCTCTGAGAGTTGGAGAACAGATTAAAGTTTGCAATATTTAATAGATAACAGATTCTGGAGATTATTGCATGTATCTATAAAAAGTTATTAAATGTTTTTCAAGAATCCCTAACTTCCACGTCTAATTCACGCGTCAAAAGTGAGCGCGGTATTTAGAATAGGTAGTAAGTTATACTGATAAGCATGTTTATATCCGTACTACTAATATATAAACGTGAAAGTGTGTTTGTTTGTTTGTCCGTTTTCACGGCTAAACGGAGCGATGAATTAACGTGATTTTTTTAGGTAGTGATAGTTTAGGGCATGGAGAGTGACATAGGCTACTTTTTGTCTCTTCAAAACCCCCCATTTCCCTAAAGTGAGGGGTGGATGTTTGTGGAGAATTCCGCAATCTTCAGTGTAGAAAGCTGTAAATTGGTATGTGTGCTATCTCTTCTGTGCTACCCCGAATTTAACGCGAGCGGAGCCGCGGGCAAAAGCTAGTGTATAATAGTTTATAGAATAATATGTAAACTACTATCGAACCAACTGATTCCTGACTCACCGCAAAACGTTGTCACAATAAACGTCATAAACATTTCCTCTGTCAAGCAACGCAATATCACTATGACGTTCACTGTGAATAGATTCTATGATGGGTCAGGAATCAATTGGTTCGATGGTACATGTATGTGTATAGACGTAACATATCTACTTATCCTGTGTGGCGTCGGGATAGAATTACACTCTTTCATTTCTTCCGCGGATGCTGTAAGAGGTGACTTAGGAAATAGGTTTAGGTATGCCTTAGGCGACAGGCTAGCAACCTGTCACTTTTATACTATCTCTTTCATCTGTTTTCAAACCTAAAATTATGCTAGAAGTGACTGAGAAGTGAGAAATAGCCATAATCAATTAATCACTACATACATACACACAATTACGCCTTAACTTGGCAGAGCACACGAAACATGAAACGGTCAAAACAATGATTATGACTATATCACGTTTCTCAGCCACTTCTAGCATAGGTTTAGGTTTGCAAAGATGGAAGAGGTGGAATAGTGACAGGCCCAAATTATTTCTTAGCGCCCTTTTTGTAATTCAAGCATCCAACAAAAGTACAATATTCTATTTAGCACATCGCATTTCTAATTCACGCGTCATGTAAAAGTATAAAATTCTAATTACCGCGGCGTTTTTCTAATTACCGTGTCGTTTTTCTAATTACCGAGTCATGTAATTTTTCAATCGTTTATAACTGGCTAACCGTTAGTAATTACAAAGTGCCCCATAAGCGTCTAAGTTTCAATGATCGTCAAGTTACAATATCTGAAATAAAATTCATTGAAAAGTTAGTAGAAAAAAAGCGACGCGGTAATTAGAAGTCTGGAGAATGACCGATAAGTATAAGGTTGATGTCGATAATAGTAGACAGGTATATATTTTATGTATTTGAGCATAATTAGAAAAACAAAAAGTTGAATAAAGTCCTAAACTTTGTGTTCTTATTTGTAAAAAATAAATCGTCTAAGACAAAGATGACGACGGACGACGAATTGATGGCTTATTCCTTTATTTTTGAAGTAGTTTTAAAGCGTCAATTTAAAGTTTATATCTGTGTCGTGTAATAGCGACAATATTGAACACATTCGGCATCGATTCCCCTAGTACCTACCAGTTATGGCTTTTTAATAGCCAAGCTTTGATGGGAGCAATCAATCATTCATACAAAGTTAATGGATATTCAAATTTCCGAGCGTGCAGCAATACGAGTACACGCAATGGCGTAGATCTACGAAGTTTCTGTGAATTGCCGCGACATCAAATATGAATGAGGGGCTCTGTAGGTAAATTCCGCGGCTGAGGCGCTGTCAATCTCATCGAAATACCAATATTTGTGGGGTGCCTTTATAGGATTCGAACGAAGAGTAGCTAAGAATGAAGAAATATAATAGCATTACTTTTTTAATCATCCTGCGCTTTTCCTTGTACCTAACTGAGGCTATCTGTTTGAAGTATGGTATTACTTAAGTAAAGTCGTACGTACTTGTGACAGAACCACCTTCACTATGACTTCACCATGGACTTCATTAAATATGAACGCTTTACGTTACCTGAAGCAAGAAAGTAGATGATTATCTTTCTTCGCAATTCACGTTTCAATGCGAAAGAAAGTTAGATTGTTCTACAAGTTTTCGCTAACTAACGTAATCGATAGTCTTGGAGTTAGATACATTAGATAGATAAACCAAACGCAGGAGTGACTATAATTGCGTCTGGTTGCTAACTTCAGGTAATTTTAGTTTGGGTTATTTCTCTCTTGACATTACGACGCTAATTTAACCTGTCTCACGTCGCGCGCGAACCTCCGGTTTTCTGACGCAGGTAGGGTTTAAAGCCGACAGCTAATTATCGCTCGTAATGAACTCACATTTAAATGGCTCAAAGTGTGTCAGGGCTTGTTTAAGGTGAAAGGTCAAGGGTACAGGGGGAAGCTGCCTCCGCGTCAATCCGCAGCCCTCCGTCGGTCAACCTGTCAATGGAAATAATGGATTCGCGCGTGCTATTTAAATTCTTGGGGGTTTCGGATTAAGGGATGAACACTAAAATGTCCGAACATTTATCTTGTAACGGTCGATTAACTGCCTAAAACGATGGATGCACAGCTGAATATTTTGTAAGAGGAAACAAATGTATTCAATTATCGTGCTCGCCTGGAGAAAAACATAGGGCCAGTTCACATGATTACACAAAGTTGTCGTACCGAATATGCAAACTAAATTGTTGCTAAGCTGCTATGGAGCTAAGTGCAGCAACACTTTTCCTTTTAAGTAGTTAATCGTCGACAGCATTTTCACTTTTCAGGGCGTACTTGAAAAAAAAAAAACAAATCATATTTCTTTAAAAATTTGGGAAGTTTGCGTATCACATTATCTACTTTTTAATTTTCTTTTGGAAAATGCCCAACACTAAAAATCTATTTTGTCTTATTTACAAGACTAAGACGGTTAAGTGGTTAAAAGGCATGATTTATGAAATTATGAAACCCTCAGTTTTAACAAATGAATGCGTAGTTTCAGTTCGCTGTATACTGAACATGGTGATTGATTTTATGTCCAGAAACCATCAAAACACAAGTGGAGGACTTTCTCCGACGAGGGAAATTTTTATATAGTACAGTCAGCTGCAGAGAAAGGTAACCCCCCACCCATACAATGTGTCATTACTAGGGGGTTACTTTTCTCTGCTGCTGTCCGTACATACAGTGTGTTACCAACACTGATTTTACTAGCATCATTGGCAATCATAGCTCATCACCTCATCAGTAACGATGTCCTTACGGATGTTCCAGGATCGTGCGCGCGCGGCAGCCATGGCAGTTGGATGAGGCGGCTGTGGGCGCCATGAGCTAGCGGGCATGGGGGGCGAGGGCGCGGGCCGCGGCGCGCGCTGGGGCGCCGGCGACTCGCCCCCGCGGGGCATGGGCTACGCGGCGCCCGCGCACGACGCGCCCGACGCCGGCTTCGCGCCGCAGCCCGCGCCGGCTAACCCCGCGCTCCAGCGGACACACTCCAGGTAACTACATAACTACGGCTATATTCCTAAAGGATTATTCCACACTCATGCCAATATAAACCGTGTGATGTCAGGTTTAGAATAATACCTCTCCATTTCTTCCGTGAATGTCGTAAGATGCCAACTAAATACCCAAAAAAGCTAGAAGTGGCTACAAAACGTGAAATAGCCATGGTTAAAACTGTGCGGAATCTCGAATAAGAAGAAATAATAATGGCTGAAGTGTGGAATGATCCCGCCCAAATAGGGTGGACAGAAAAAACGAAACGTCACATCGAGTTAACCGTTTCGTAGCTGCATCTTTGCAACTCTGTAAGTTTTACTCACTTATAGGGTTACAACTATCAGCTAAAAAATATTTTAGGTTATACCTGTGCCCTTACCGTCACTTACTACAGATGTAAGACCGACCTTAGATAAAAGAGGTATACTTAATAGTGAAAAGTTGCTAGGTAGCCTGTCGCCGAAAGCATACTCACCTTCTACGAAATCAACAATCAACTCCTTCTTGTTGAGGTTTTTAACCCGATCACACTTCCTATCTTAAAGATCCAAATACTACTAGTCAATGAATTTCTTTTTGTACGGTTTCGGTACGTGACAGTCTGTCAAGTCTCTCTCTCTGTCTGTCTGTTTAGTAATAGCCATTTCATCATGTATCTTAATGTTTTGATCTAAGTGGTGGACTGAAGATGACTCAATTTTATACGAATTACAAATTTATGCCCAGTTTTTATTTAATGACTGAATAATTGTCAGATTTTAATAATTTTAAGATGACTTTACCGTAAAGTATAAGTTATGTAAGCCCCCTTTAATTTCACCACATTTCAGTTATGATTTACTTACTAGGTACCTACCTAATAGTTCCTTAGAATTACACTTGTAAAAAAAACAAACCGTTGGTCCACAGACCCGCGATGGACCTTCAGTATTCGAGGTGCGATATATTTTGGATATTTTTAAGTACTTTGGCAATAATTCATTAAGGTTTTATGCACTTAGTTAAATTTCGTCCATACGATATAGCTTGCTTTGAAAATTACATATGTGCTGCGAAAATGGATAAATCAGGTAAAGGTCCAGTTAAAGGATAATTCTGGTAAATTCTGCTCTAGGTTGGCATTTAACGGATAATAGAATTATAAGACTAAATCTATTATTTTCACCTTTACCCACGGCTTACCTACCTAATGCATAATTATCCTCCAACCATTACAAAAAAGACAATATACATGCGTTTAGAGCTTTTATGCTTGCTTGCTGTGCCGAGAGACTTGAATTTGCCATAAATTGCCAGTCATAGGCAGGGTACTCGTACTGAACACCTACGACCGGCGCAGAACTGTTTTTTTTGCCCATTGCACGATCAAAGCTTATTGTAGTGCACTTTTCAGAGCTCACTGTCCGTGACGCGATGTTAACGAACTTCGTTGCACAGCCCGGTCGCTGGCGTTTAGTAGGTACACAGTTCACAGACAAATTTTCAATAAAAGCAGGTGAACTCTCTGCACGAATATTTAAAGCTAATGGCGTTTCTGGTTTGCACAACATTTCCGTAGTCAAGCGCAGAAAGGCAAGCTTCCATGATGTGGCTTTTCGCAGGCAGTACAAAAAATGGCGTCCTAATGAAAATAAGTTATTCAGCTATTGTTAAATGTTGACTAAAGGGTGAAATAATAATAAGTTGTGGGCTATTAAAATAATACAGATCCTTTGAGAGCTGTTTCGCTGCTGCAAAACCTACCTTTTTTACATTAGGACTCCATTTCAAAGAAGACCACTTCACAAGGGACACTAAATTAATGTCTCACTGACACGTCTCGCGATGTCTCCATTGCAGGTCGATGTCGTCACTGCCGCCGGAGCCGTTCATGATGCTGCGCGCCAAGGCGCTGAGCAAGCGCGTCATCATCAACGTCGGCGGCGTGCGGCACGAGGTGTTGTGGCGCACGCTGGAGCGGCTGCCGCACACGCGGCTGGGCCGGCTGCGCGACTGCAACACCCACGAGGCCATCACCGAGCTCTGCGACGACTACTCGCTGCAGGACAACGAGTACTTCTTCGACAGGTGAGCTTTGTGTGATGTTGACCGTTTGGCCATGAATACGGAGGAGTCTGCTTTAAAAAGAAGCCTCAATAAAAAAATACTTAAGTTGCTGCAAATTACAAAGAATTGTTATGAATGCCGAATTAATCTACCAGTACCACATTTTTGAAGATGTGCCTGTACGACACACAAACAATTTATAAATTTTCTATTTAAGTTAAAAGTATCTTAGGGCCATAGCACACGGCGTATTTAAAACGCGCAGTCGACGCGCCGAAGATGCGCGTTCTTAATACGCGCGTCGTGCGCGCGTATAAAATACGCCGTGTGCTATGGCCCTGGTTAGAAGGTTGCGTTCAAATCGCGTTTGAAGCGCGTATACGCGCGTCATCTGCACGTCGACTGCGCGTCGACTGCGCGTTTTAAATACGCCGTCTGCTATGGGCCTAAAGTATTTTCTGTAGTAAAATATCCATTGTATTTAACGTTACACTTTTATTATTTTACAGGCACCCCAAAAGTTTCAGCTCAATCCTGAACTTCTATCGGACGGGAAAGCTGCACTTGGTAGATGAAATGTGCGTCTTGGCCTTCAGTGACGACTTGGAGTACTGGGGAGTTGACGAACTGTACCTAGAGTCCTGCTGCCAGCACAAGTACCATCAGCGGAAAGAGCACGTGCACGAAGAGATGCGCAAGGAGGCGGAAAGCTTGCGCCAGCGGGAAGAGGAAGAGTTCGGTCAGGGGACTTGTGCTCAGTACCAGAAGTGGCTGTGGGACCTGCTCGAGAAACCCACCACGAGCATCGCCGCCAGGGTAACGTATCTCACCACTCTCCCTTTAACCGACACACGACTAACATCCTTTACCAAAGCTGCCGAGGACTCTAATAACGCGATAGATACCTACTTAAGGTGAAATTAGGATAGGATTCTTACGTAGATGCTTTTGTCAATTGTGAGCTAGTCTGTACTGCTAAGTATGTATTGGTGACACTAAGCATAGTTTTTTTGTAAATTGTAGAATATTATGAAGTTAAATTTCACTTATGGCACTCCTTTTGTTACAAACTAATTTATATTATTCGTAAATTCTGTTAAATTACTGACACTTGTACACATCTCCTTAGAACACTATTTCTTAATTCCACAATGTTACACGTTGAAACGTGGCATCAGGTTACACTATATTGTTATTACCTAAATACACTAACTCTATCTCCGTCTGAAAGCGATACTGAGATTAGGCGAGACCGACTCTGAAATGAAAAAAGTGTATGAAATACGAGAGTTAATATGTGACTCATTGTTGCCCTCAGACGGTGATGCTAAGTTAGGCACAAAATAACGCATAATAAATATCAGTATTTTAATTCGTCTCCACGCTACTAATCTAAGTACAGTATTAGGATAATATGCACCATTTAATGTTTGTGAAAGTCTGTTTCGTTAACCCTGGAAGATTAAAGCATGTCACGAAACGGACTGTTGTGAACATTAGTCGTTTAGTCATAGGCACATAAATATTGTCGTATTATGTTTCCGTTGTGTTAGTGGTGCATGAATAACATCTATCACTGCCTTTCCCTGTTCGTCGCATTTCTGTATGTCTGTATGCCCGTTGGTGTCTACTTGTGTTATGAACTGTGGTGTTGTGTCCGATGTTGTGTCGTGCTCATGCCGTGATCGCTTTTGTCGAAATTGTGGTTATTGTCGCGGAAGCCGTCCAGCTCCTCTCAAGCCCTTGGCACGATTAACGATCACAGCTCTACAAGGTATAAATTTTCGACAACGGCGGTTCGCTTTGCGTAAGTATGAACAACATTATTTTTATTACCTATTTGGACCAATGTATTTCTACTTGCCTATTGTATTTATTGATATATACCTAAATATTTTATGGTAGGTCGTCTTTACTATTTAAGTAATGGTACAGTTTTTTAACTCGCATCAGCACATTGCTTAATATGTAATATTTTTTTCAAATTAATTGAAAGTATTTATACCTACCTACCGCAATTTTTTTAATTTATTCATTTTATTAAAGTAATATCTTAAAAAATTTACAAACTTGATAAAGTTATCATATTTTATTAATATTTTTATGCACCGGTCAATACACAGGTACACCTACCTACATTACCGTCAGTCAGACGGTCACGAGGACTAAAATAGTGTGAACCAATCCATTTGGTGATTATTTATCCGAGAAACCGCAAAAATAAAAGTACCTGTTAAGTGTATTGGCAGTATCTGCACATATAATGTTTAAAAATAAAATACCATTAATAATTTATTATACGGCTGCTGTTGCGATTAGGTGTATAATATATAATGAGTGTTGTTTTACGAGTTTTGCGAGAACGAGTCATCTGCGTGTTTGTTAATCATCACTTTACATTCCAGTTGATTTTTACAAAATGTTCACAGCCGCGTCGATCGTTCTCCAAAGGGGGTAACCCTCACAAACAAAGCTTAATTGTTGTCGCAAAGTTGCAAAGATGGGATGGGCTTACGCGATGTGACCAGCCGCCGCCCCGCGGCGCTCCGGGCCGGCGTGCGGGGTGGCAC
>BHDV01065645.1:91558-101981 GCA_005406045.1 Adoxophyes honmai
GCCCGATCTGTCCAGCAGTTTGGGCTGTGCGTTGATAGATCACTATGTCAGTCAGTCACCTTTGAGTTTTATATATATAGATGTTGCTAGTCGGTTAAGGTTAATATTAGAGTAAAAAATATATAAAAGACATCGCTCAGATGGCCAAATGGCTTCGCCTGTTAGCTACCACATATTTTTTGACATCACATTTACACAACATGAAAGCAGCCAACAGGATGAGCGAGGCTTTTGTATATACACAAGCTCTGTCCTCTATAGGTACAGAGTCCGGGCGCTCACACGCTAAGTGACGTTCTTTCGTGATTTTTAAGGACACTAGTGTTAGACTAAATTCGCGCATACCAGCAACATCGATTGCGACTGAATTTTTGAGCCCATGGTCCACTTTAACCCAGTCTGGGACGTGTTTTCAACATGAATACGTATTTATTCAAAAACTTATGAAAGCAGGTGACTAGAGAGTCATGGCAAGAATAGGATTGCGTGTAACTTACATGACCTGACATATTTGTAGAGTCAAGCATGTACAGTCGAACCAATTGATTCCTTACCCACCGCAGAACAATGTCACAATGAACATAATAACGACTTCCCAAAGGACAAATCTAGCAATGCAATGTCACTGACGTTCACTGTAAACAGGTTCTATGGCGGGTCAAGCATCAATTGCTTCGATGGTTCACGACACCAGTCATTAGAGTAGTACGTTTGTACAGTAATTAACTATTCAGTCACAATCGACGGCAAGTTCATACATTCCATAAGGTTAGTGGTATCAACTACCTGTGCCACGCGATGGTGAGAGCGGTGCGGAGTTTGCCCCACAGCCAGGGGTACAGGCCGCCGCCCCGCCACGCGGCTCGCGCCACGTACTTCACGTAATCGTAGATGCCCCACGGGGCGTGACCCCCGTTCACGTAGTAGACGTACGTGAAACCGTCTTTGCAACGGCCTTTGATCGAGTAGTAATAGGGCAGGAACGAGTGGAGGCGAAACCTGAAACGATGACGGTTTCCTGTTAGCATCGCGGTATTTTTTCCTTTACTCTTTGCTGTCAATGGTAGACGGGAATAGGAACTCCGCGAGCTCTTCGCACGTTGCAATTTAATAAATTGTTCTAACGTTTTGGTAATACTTGAAGACACCAACCTACTACCTACCCTGCTGCCATTTTCTAGCATTACGTGCGCAAATTTATATTTCGTACTTTCATTAAATACAACTCACGACGACTTTGACGACTCAGACAAAATTTATGTCTTTGTTTGTGTATGGATAAAATACAAAACGAAGTTAGATGCTGTTATAGCTAGAATAAAGGTACTCAGGTCATTTAATTCGGTCGGGTTACTTAATTGCTATGAGGTCTCAAACTATGGAAATTACGGATCTGACTAACTAAGTGTAGGTACAGGGTTATTTATAAATCACCGGCATAATATTACATTAGCAAAATATTAATTTCCACGAATAATCTCTATCAAACATCTGCCAGAAATTATCATTATATTGCGTGATAAGATTAAATAAAGATAAAAATATGGACATGAAAAGTGGTACTACAGTACACTTAAGATAAAGCAATTTGGGTTAACCAGTGCAAAATGAACTTTTAACTAGTTAACCAAAATTGCTTTTATAAATTATTTCGGTTAAAATGCTGAGAGCGTTTATAAGGAAATGCATTACAATTTATATCCAAAGTACACCCCAGTTGTTAAGGCACATTTTTGATGCAGCTTTTTAATTCATATTGTGTAATAGCAAAGGCAATTAGATATTTGGATTCAAATCCAATAAAGAATGAAATGGAAAGACTGATTCATAATCTCAAGAAAACCATTAATTAATACCTTGTTCAATATTCGACCAATTTCCAAAAAGAGTTTTTTTTTTTATGTTCTACCATATCTTCGTTCTAAATTGTGAGGGCATGGTTTGTTTCTACGAAAATTACAATAGTTAAAAAATGTGTTGCAGGAGTAAGCTAATGATAAATATCACTTGCTGTCCCTTTATTTTTCTCATTTATGAGTGTTTAAATTGATGAATCAATAATAAAATCCATTCAGTTGACTCATGATTTTACTCATGACATTTTGAACTCATGAACCATCAATTAATAGGTAATTAAAATATTTATCCTTAATTGGTTTCACTGTAAAAAGGAAACAACAAATAAGTTTAACGTCACGGTTCACATTTTAAAAAACCCCAAACGGTAATTAAATAAAGCGAGCAAGCCATCTTGTGAATACAATTGAAGTGTCGATTTTCATCAAAAAACATTAAAAATAAGAACAAGAAAACATGTAATACTACCTTTTCTGCTCGTAGAATAGTATGGCCTCAGTGTTAGTGGTGAGGACGTGGAGGAAGATAGCTTTGACGCGGTGGTCGTGCGGCGGCCGCGGCGCCGAGCCCGCCAGCTGCCCTAGCAACACGTCAAGGAGCATCGTCGCCACTCCCGAGCGACGGTGGGAGCGCACCACGCCTGCACAATACACCATAAAAACATCACACCTGTATTCCCAAACGGAGCATGCTGAGCATACAAAATGTTACACCATCAAACCAAAAACTATTCTACGTTTTACAACCACTTCTAACATATATTTAGGTTTTGAGTTATTAGGTACAATACAATTCAGTTTGTAGCCTAAAGCATACCTAAACATTATTTATCTTTAGTCGTCTCTTACAACAACCATGGCAGAAATTGAGAGGTGTCATTTCAAACTCGACACCAGCCTGTTTATTATGGCATGATGGTACAGAATTTCAAGTGTTCATTTCATTGTTAGTTATAACAAACCTTTAGCTATTGCACCATTCTATCAAAGTTTAAACAAGACAAAATTCTCAGCAAAAAAAAATCGACTTGTAAAAATCTTTGCAGATAGAGAGCAATAAGAATCACTAACATAACAAAGGGTAATTAATGTTGTTTACCTAAAGACAGTATGTAAGCGACAAGGGTATCCTTTGAGGCAAACCATCTTGACAATATGCCTCTGTCCTCTGCATTTAGTTTCAGATAAGGCTTGATTTCTGCCACAATCAGGCCAATGATCTGAGACTTGTAGACAGCGGCCAGAGCAAAGAATCTCTCCGACGATGTTATATCTTCATACCAAGACTGAGGATACTCTATTGGGAACCATTCTCTGCATAAGCTCCGTACCTGAAATAGGTGTTTCAGTTAGTAGGCACATTGGCATTGAATTGGATTTTGCAATAAGATATTTTCAATGAACAATAATACATATTTGAACAGGTTAATAACATTTTGAAAAATTTCAGGGATTAATGGCAGATAGTTACATATTTCTTGCATCAATCATATCTTGGTACAAACCTCCTCTAAATCATCAGGGCACAAGAAACGCAACTGTACATCTTGTAGGGTGCATTTTGCATCTTTCGACTTCTCAATAATTATTTGGAAGCCTTCAGAAAGGTACCTGTAAGTAATAAAAACTTTGAATGTGCAAAATATCTTTATTTAATTAATTAATTAAATAATTAGAAACATGTTAGGTAATGTGGCAGTAAAACCTTTGTCAGGTGTGTCTCATCGTAAAGTATGTAAGCAATGGGTCATAAACCTGGTGACCGATTTAAGAACGGAGGATTTCGCAACGTTCTAAACATACACAATGTCAAAAAATGTACTGTCGCATTACGTAGGTACCTATTGAGGCGCTGACCTCTAACCGGCAATAAATATTGAGCACAATGGGCAGTCAATTGATCAATTTCACCCAATTACCAGCACCAGGGAAGACAATACATGCATATAAACAATTACTAACTCTCCGTCAAAATATTTAAATTTGTCAATGCACTGTGATCACTTACCAGCTGAAGCCAGCCATTCGGTAGTTTGGCCATTAATACTTTATTGTAGAACTTATCTTTGGTTACTTGTTATCATTCCTGGAGACTATTTACTCCATGAGTTATAATGAAAAACGAATCATCACTGCAAGTGAGCCTTTATCTCTATTTGACAATTCCAGCTCAGTATAGAACTTGACAGCAAAGATTGTAGTGTTGCAAGGTTGCAGCAGATATATTATATTTTATTATACACCTGGTAACATTGAAATTTCGGTGGACATTGAAGCCAACAGTGGAATTATACGAAGTTAGCCAACATTACCATTACCGCGACGTGTCGGGTCTAGAAAATCAACTCCCAGTTTCTCCCGTGGAAGTCGTAAGATGTGACAAAAAACAGGTATAGGTATATTTTAATTTAAACGACAAGCTAGCGACCTGAATACTTCTCTTAACATAAAGCTTACGAATTATATTAGAAATGGCTACGAAACGTTTTATTCCTCTTTTATTTTCTTTTAAGTGCTTTATTTATTTCATTTCTATTAAGATGCTCAATAATTAAAATATGTTAAGTGATATAACATCTCACAGCATTTTGTGTCGCATTGATCAGATTTTGTGGGCATCGCCGCAGCCAAGTTTTACAGAATACTTATAGAATTTCGGGTAGTACAGTCGCGTGCGTATATGTAAACGTTTCCTAATTTCCAAAAGTATGTATCCACATAACGTAAACGTATCTTAATTATGTATACAAATTGACCGTACAAAATGATGTGAATTTGTATACTTACTTGTTTACTAATTAGGATGCCTTATGTGGGTATATATTTTTGGAAATTAAGAAACGTTTACATATTAATGCTTGCCACTGTACATAGGTAATTTTACTTTTCTTTACACTTTAATTTTACTTTTATTTTGAGAGTTTAGTTCAGCATAATAGCTGCCTGCGCTAACATTTCCGGAATTTTATGATATTATAAATTTTATAAAATTTGATAGAGTTTTTAAAGAAACGAGTCCATTTATTTTTGAATTGTCGTTTGCTCCCTCTCATAATGAATTAGCGCTGCCAGACATATCTACCTAACTACCCTTTATTCCATACTAGCTGACCCGGCGAACTTTGTTCCGCCTGAGACAATGAATGAGCAGAATTTTGATTTAAAAATACCAGGATAGCATGAGTTACATACGGTCGCACAAACACGACTTTCTTTTATGTATTAGTATCTTATGTCTTTTCCCTGGAGGTTTGAAGCCTATTGAAGCTACCTCCCCACTACATTTCGGCCAAATCTGTTCAGCCGTTCTCGAGTTATGAATAGTATAATTTTATAGGTATACATATATAGAAAAACAATATGTCAGCATTAACTCAAGAACGGCTAAACCGATTTAGATGATTTCGGATTAGTTTGAATCGTCAAAATCGTAGTTAACAGAATAAGTATTAAAAAACGGCATAAAAACCTTTGATTTGAAATGCTGACATATTGTTTTTAGGGTTCCGTACCCTAGGGGTAAAACGGGACCCTATTACTGAGACTTCGCTGTCTGTCTGTCTATCCGTCTGTCACCAGGCTGTATCTCACGAACCGTGACAGCTAGAGGAGTTGAAATTTTCAATATACCCACTTAATTGACTACGACAGTTTCAAGTAAGTATGTTTTTAATTTGATTAAGTAAACTTATTAATTTCACGTTGTTCCTTTCTTTTAAAATACTATGTTACTTAGGCAGAGTTCTTATTTTTTAGCTATTCTTTCGATTGGCATCATAAAAGAAGGATGTTTTTTTTTTTGACATTTAAGTCGGTTCGATTCCCAGACGAAGCAAGTAATTTTTAGAAAATCTATCAAGACGGAATTACTGAATTTTAAAAATAAGACAAAGTCCTCTTTGAGCAAAATACCCTATCTACGATATTTAAGGTACTTCCTCTTCATGTCCTATAACTTTGGAACATCCTGTGTAATTTTTAGAAAATCTATCAATGCAGAATTACTAACTTTTAAAAATAAGATCAAGTCTTCTTTGAGCAAAATACCCTATCTACGATATTTAAGGTACTTCCCCTTCATGTCCTATATTTGGAACATCCTGTGTAATTTTTAGATAATCTATCAATGCAGAATTACTATCTTTTAAAAATAAGATAAAGTCTTCTTTGAGCAAAATACCCTATCTACGATATTTAAGGTACTTCCCCTTTATGTCTCCAATATGGAACACCCTGTATAGATGTCGAACGGGATAAAAAGTATCCTATGTCCTTTTCCTGGCTCTAAGCTATCTACCCACCAATTTTCAGCCATAGCGGTACAGCCGTTCTTGAGTTATAAGTGGTGTAACTAACACAACTTTCTTTTATATATATAGATTGCATAATCGATAAATGAAATCGATTGTTACTAACAGCCTGTTAGTAACAGGTATTATTAAGTATTTCATAATTTATTTATCGATAGATACCTAAATTAAAAAATCATCTCGCTGCGTCGCGGTGGTGGGTCGCCTGTGCTGTGTGGTGTCGGGTTTAGAATAACAACACCTCTCCATTTCTTCCGTGGATGTCGTAAGAAGAGACTAAGGACATAGGCAACATAGGTTAAGGTATACTTTTGGCGACAGGCTAGCAACCTGCCACTATTGTACCAGGCACCTCAAAACCTAAAATAACATTATGTTAGAAGTGGCCACAAAACGTGAAATAGTCATCGTTGTGTCTATGTAGCGTTTTGTGTGTTCTGCCTACCCCGTTTGGGAATACAGGTGTAATTATAGGTATGTTGTTATGTTGCTCGTTGCGTTGCTGAGTTGGTTTTACTGAAAATGAATTAAAGTCAAAACAACATCAAAAGACGTAGGTAAAAAAGAACTTTATGACGTAAACTTTCGTATTTCAGTACCTCTAGGTACCTATCTATTTACATAGGTACATTCCAATAACGAAATACAAGATTTATGTGGCTTTTGAGATAAATCTCAACTAGGTACCTAAGTGACGTAACAGCATAAGGTTACCGAGTTACAGCTGAATTGTTTCACACATGTTTGATAGAGATCCATTTCGTTTTGATTTCTTGCCGATGCGCAGCAGACGCTGCGGTGTCGCCTTACATGGCCCGTATTCGAGCCCATGCACACGATATGACAGCGATTCAGCTGTAGGTGGTGATACCTACTCTAATTTTAATCAATGACATATAAGAATGATATTTCGCTAAAACCAAGCTTGAAAGAAAAAAAATATAAAAGTTTTTTACGTTTAAACCGGGAATACACGCTAGAGATTGTTAGTTGTTAAGCTAGATTTTTATATAAACACTAGTATACTAAGGTCGAACTAGGTGCTAGAAGTGGCTGCGAAACGTGAAATAGTCATGGTTTTGACTATGCAACGTTTCGTATGCTTCCCATTTGGGAATGCAAGCGTGATGTAATGTATGAATGTATGTACATACCTACTAGGGTCTCAACGCTACGGGTGCTTTTTGTTTATATCTTAAAGCCCTAACAGACGACCAAATTTGGTTTGGTCCGAACCACGAACTTGGTTGGCTCCAAACCAAGTTCGTGGTTCGAACCAAACCAAATTTGGTAGTCTGTTAGGGCTGTTAAACTCTAAACGCACTGTTTGTCAGTGGAAACGGGGCGTCACGGTACCGGTTATAATTTCGAAATCAAACGGCTGGGAAAGCAAGCGTTTTGCTCCTATATACCATCACGCCACCCGCTTCCGCTGTCGGTGCGTTTGGATCTTTAGGAATACATACGGAAAGGGCTTTACTTACGAGGCCGCAACAGTTATTTTAGCTAAAGCAAGAATTGCCTTTTTCTATTTCCGCTAACTTGATCGAACCGAAAAAGTTTAGATAATTTGGTTTTATTTCGCATTGACACAGGATAGATTGAAGAGTTATTTTCAAGAAGCGATTAATGTAAAACGCCTAATTAAAACAAATAGCATCATCACATTTTAAATCGTGCAGTTGTTAGTTTTACTAGATTAAACTATTTATAACCTAAACAAGTTGTATTTAGTGTTTTTATTCCAGCATCGTCGGATACCAGCTGTTTTTTACTCCGTACAACAGGGCGTAGTTTAATTTTTCGGTCGCTCAGAGTGCTTAGTTCAATGAAAACGATCATGGATCCGATAGCGATTTCGTTTGTGAATTAACGCGAAATTGTATGGAAACTTAGACAGCGCCTCCAAGCAGCAGGTTTTCACAACTGACACATCTCCATACATTCTTCACGTTAATTCGCAAACGAAATCGTACTCGTTTCATGACCGTTTTGGTTACACTAGACGCTCAGCTCTCACTGTTTACGCGAGCAAAATCTCTGGCTAACACTTGGCCATTGTCTCACTTGGGCGCTGTCGAATCTCACCAGCACTGCGTGGATCACAAGTGCCTGTAACTAGACTTCTCAATTCGTGCGTCTTGCTCGATACAGTCTAGTTAGAGAGAGATGCATAAGCCGGAGAAACGGCATATCCTGCTGTTCGAGTTTTCACACGAGCTGTCCCTAGTGTTGAAGCCACTTGAGCCTGGAATCTTTTAAGCTTTGGTCTTCCGGAGAAAGATTTTGTCCTTATTTGGCATTGCATTGGGTAAATTTGTTGGAATTAGTTACTTACGGAACGTTTTGAGTACCTACCCTGCGGCGTAGGCTAGCAACGTGTCACTACCTTACGTGATTTTTAATTTTGTCGGGTTTGTTTATCTTTTTTAAAGAGGATAGGAGTCGCGGCGCTTCTCCATACAAACGTAGTCCCCTGTTTTCTCTGTGAATAATGACATTAGAGCAAAAAAAAATTTTACATTATATTTGTATCTGTTGTGGCTATGCCCCTATGATTTGCTTTTATCGATTTTCAGTTTTTTTTTATTTTTTATTTATTTAGAAAATCGATAAAAGCAAATCATAGGGGCATAGCCACAACAGATAGGTACAAATATAATGTAAAATTTTTTTTTGCTCTAAATTATCTGATTCACGGAGAAAACAGGGGACTACGTTTGTATGGAGAAGCGCCGCGACTCCTATCCTCTTAAGTACCTAAAAGAATAGATCATAAGTACGTATAATAATTATATTTTTATCTGTTTTAACCTAACACTTTGCGAAAAGTTAACGATAACGTTTCGTTGCTCTTGCGGGAAAGACTCCAATAGAGAGATCTCTCTCCAAGTAGATGTTATGCCTGGGGACCGAAGTCCACAGAGAGAAATTTGGAAGTTGTGTTGCAACCGAATTCAACCGATCATCGAGACTTTCGTTAGCGCGATGTAGGATCCTTTAGTTCGTCTATTTGACGAATGTGGCGCTGGGGCGTTACACTCTGCTTGGTCCATTCGTGAATACAGGCGTAATGCATAACATACTTAGGTACAGTCAAATTAAACCAATTGATTCCCGAACCACCGCAGTAGCTACCAACATAGAATCAATGCCAAACAATGCAGGTCACTATGACGTTTCTGGAAATAGGTTTCATGGTAGGTCCAGAATAGTAGGTAGGTAAGTAGATAAAGTAGGTATAATATTTAAAATACAGTAGCAGAATGGCTCAAGATCTTGCAACAATTCCTACGACATCCTGTAAATTGTAGGTATGTGACTATGAGCTTCTAGTTCATAGGTAAGTATACTTATAGTTTTTTTTGTTTATGAAATCATATGGCATCGCTACGATACAAAAAATGGTTGCAGATTAAAGCGTAAAATTGAGCATGTTCCGACCGCCTCTGTAATTAATACATTTAATAAGTACCCCATGTGGGCAAAAAGCCGTGGGTCGGCGGCGCGGCTGTAACGCGAGCCAGCGCACGCGCCGCGCGCCTCATTTGCACCCAATCTCCATTCTGCATCCCTCGATGCACCATTAGCAATTCATAACAGGCGGTTTTGACGCCTGTTTTTGTTTCAAATCTGAGAAATTTGTTATCCTGTCGTCGAGTAGCGAGTTTAGACGATAATTTGGCATTTAAGGGGAAATTCGTCATAAAAGTTATAAAGGAAACAGATACACTTACCTACATATAATTAGGTTGTTTGTAATGTACATAAAAGTCAAATGCGGGAGTATCTAGTAACGTAGCGTAATTTTAATTTTGAACATCAAGTCACTGTATTTTTATGAGACTCAATTTACTCATGAACACAAACTGTAGTCAAACTTCAATGATTAAGTAGAAATGAGACTTAAATGCACACTTGTAAAAGTGCGTTTTGTAGGTATTAGTTACGTAAGATAGTGTATGTATTGTTAACTGTGGGGAAAAACTCCAATAGAGAGATATCTCTCCAGGCAGATGTTATGCTCGGGGGACCAAAGTCCACAAGGAGGGAGTCGGAAGTTGTATTTAAGCGACTGAACGTCGAAACTCCGTCAGCGAGATGTAGGATAGAAGTTTGACAGTAGAAGTTCTACTACTCGACGATAGAAGGCGCTAGGTCGCTACAGTAGGTATATATCACTACATATTATAAAACAAAGTCGCGGTCGCCGTCTGTCCGTCTGTATGTGTGCTTCAATCTTTAAAACTACGCAAC
>BHDV01065645.1:112500-159176 GCA_005406045.1 Adoxophyes honmai
AAAAAAAAAAAAAAAAAAAAAAAAATACAGCCGAATTGAATACCTCCTTTTTTGAAGTCGGTTAATAAAATCAATAACTGGTTGGGGCAGAAGTTATTGTGTTGTTCTCTAACATGACGCAAAGCTCGCAACGTTGACCGCAGTGGTGAGGTGTCATAATAAGCTTCATAAAGGTACTCAGCAAGGGAAATTTGACAGCTCGACACATGTGCTCGTCGAAAAGTCTACTGTGTTAAGTCTGAGAATAGCACCGCTGAGCTATAAGAGCTCACGACATTAGTTGCAAAGGCGTAGCAATAGCTATCACAAAGTCGCTTGTAAACAAATCAATCGTTTTGTTAAATAACATGGATTTAGTTAGACTTGTAGAGACCCCCAGTGCTACCTGCTGTCGAGTAGTAAAACTTCTACAGACGTCATCAACAATTTGTCAAAAAAAAATGGCTATATCGGGGTATAGGAGTTAAGAAGATCGGTTGCACAAATTATCTCTCTTCTGGACTTCGGTCCCCAGTTATAAATAACATTTGATCAGAGAGAGATCTCTCTATTGGCTATTGGCTCTATTGGAGGCTTTCCCACAGAATGAATATATCATTTTTCCGTCGGGTAGCTCAAATGACCGCAAATACGTATTCTATAGAAGATGACACTGGAATTGGAAACAAAATAACAGCCGGTTAAACGGTTTTGCATACGGAAGAAAAGAAAATGAGAAATATTATGAGCGTTATGTCATTTTTCTATCTTTAGTAAGCTAAACTATCGATAGATCGCCGTAAAGGAACTAATAATAAATCTTAAATCCTCTTATACAAGACTTTGATTTACCCTGGGAAAAATGTACATAATAATTATCTATGTATACGCTGGGCAAAACGTTGCAAATTTTTGATGAATCGAAACCAATTTTCAAGTTAAAACAATGTCATCGAGATGCGAAAAGATCGATTCTCTGTTACCGATCTACTTAGTTTCAAAGACTTCCCCGACGGCGCCGATCTCTCCGACAGTTAGAGATGCTATCTCTGTTGGCAGCGATAGTATTTTAATGAGTAAACAATCGATGCACGCGCGCGGCTGGGCGCCGCACGCGCACTGCGCTCTCCTAACCGCCAAAGTTCCTCGGTCTCGTTTGAAAAGCTTTGATTTAGATCCTCGGAATGGGGAGCGTTTTATGAAGGGACTATGCCAATTACTTTTTTAATTATTTATACATACCTACCAATCTTACTACTACTTATACAGACTGGCCGGAAATTGGCATTATTTCCCGGAATTAGAATGTAAAAAAAATACAATAATCTGAAAATGTTGAGCCCAGTCCTTTGTTCTTTGGTTCTTTGTGCAATGTCGAACGATTGCAGGTGCGTACGCGCCAACTCACGGGATTTGCGTACGTAACGTGAAGTAGACAGGGTGCAATGACCTGGAAAGCAATGAAACGTTGACTCCCACAAGGTCAATAATGAAAAAAAAAACCACTGGTTAAAATATTTACGGGCGATTTCCGGCCACCCTGTACGTAAGTGAGTCTGCTGTACTGCATAAAAATAATGGCTAATTATGCACTGTCACTAATCATGAAAAACATTCATAGATTTGGTATACCTACCTATGACGTGTAGTCACCAGCATTAATATCTGCCGCGACGGAGCGTGCAAAAATATCTGACACGTCCTACCCCTAGTAATAGAGTCGTATCAGATGTTTTTGCAGCCTTATTGTATCAGATATTGGTGCTGGCGACTGTACAAAAAACGGCTAAAATGGCGGCAATACGGGATTTCACAAACAATTACGCATCGGCGTCACAAGCTCGCACCGTCAGCCACGCCGATCGCTCGACGTGCGGTCGCTAATGAGTGGTAACTTACTTCCACATGGATCCCAGCGACTTGCTGAGCTCCGCGTTGTGCAGCGAGGGCCGCTGCTCGGACAGCCGCCGGCGCATGGCCTGCGCGAACACCATGAACGCGTTCATCGGCCGCTAATGAGTGGTAACTTACTTCCACATGGATCCGAGCGACTTGCTGAGCTCCGCGTTGTGTAGCGAGGGCCGCTGCTCGGACAGCCGCCGGCGCATGGCCTGCGCGAACACCATGAACGCGTTCATCGGCCGCTCGACGTGCGGCCGCTAATGAGTGGTAACTTACTTCCACATGGATCCCAGCGACTTGCTGAGCTCCGCGTTGTGCAGCGAGGGCCGCTGCTCGGACAGCCGCCGGCGCATGGCCTGCGCGAACACCATGAACGCGTTCATCGGCCGCTTGACGTGAGGCCGCCGCGAGCAGCCGCCGCCTCTGCCACGCAAACAATACACATTAATGTGAAGGCCCCACTTTCATCAGTTTTTCTCTAGGTACCATGGTCAGCTATAAACTTGGCAAGTTTTAAAGTGAGGATAAAGGTCTCCCTACTGTGCCGTGCGAGCCGGCCAATTGACGTCTTGTTCGCCCTTATTGCGTTGACATAAAGCTTTTTATACCCGCGTTTTGCCGAAAAGGCGTCGACTGGTTTGGTGAGACCCTAAGTTCGCGTATCGCTTTTTCCGGGTAAGCAACTCATTAAAATCTCGCCAAGTGTATTGCCGACAGATATTTTTAAAAAACGAACAACCTCGCCTCGTAAGACTAGGTAGCTAATATCATAATCAAAGACAATGTTTGTCCTGCAACTTGATAATTTGATGTATTTATATTCGAACTAAATAAATATCAATTTAATCTTGCGTATGGAATATGAACGAACGCCTTGGTATCCCAACGGTTCGACCTCTCAAGCAGAGGGTCGTGGGTTCAAACCCCGGGCTCGCACCTCTGAATTTTTCAGAATTTATGTGCGATATCGAATTTGATATTTACCACGAGCTATTCGGTGAAGGAAAACATCGTGAGGAAACCTGCACACAGCGACGAAGCAATTCAATGTTGTGTGTGAAGTTCCCAATCCGCACTGGGCCCGCGTGGGAACTATAGCCCAAGCCCTCTCATACTGAGAGGAGGCCTGTGCCCTGCAGTGGGACGAATATAGGCTGGATGATGATGATGATGATGGAATATTCTCTGTGCGCATCGCGTCGCATTATGGAGCAAGGGACAGGGCCGGGGTAGGGCAAACACAGACTTACAAAAATGTCTCTACAAATCGATAAAAAATGAAAAAAATAAAAATTTACGTATTTGAATTATGACAAAACTGGCACGATGTTGTTGTTTGTAATGTTTGCTATTAATGATTGACTTATTTATGTATTTAAAAGTAGTTATGTAGGTACGTAGGTAAAGGTTCTCAAGACTCTGACTCCATTCTTGTAGTATAAATATTAGATACAGTATTTTAAAATGGTTGAAAGCAATTTGAGGACTCGTTCATATGATTTTACGTTTCTCTACAATGTTGTTCTGCTCTCTATGTATAGATACCAACTTAGTTCATGCCTTGTTTATGAAATTGTTCTGAATCTCGACAGCACTTAGGTACCTACTAACTTTAGAAAACTGTAAGTAAAACTGCCACATTTCAATTCGACTCTTTATTAGGATTTGGTGCCTACGAACATGCTCAAAGTGTAACACTTAAAGTTATAAATAGTTTGAGTATAGACTCTAACCCGAACAAAAAGTTAATGTTGACATAAACAATACGAAATGCGCACTTGAGCGGCGGCGGCGCGCGCGCACCGACAAAACCCAAATTGGTAGAGCTTTCGGCGTGCGCCGCGATAATTACTAGGTAAGCAAACCTATCAAGTGCGACAATAAAAACAATAAATTACGAGCAGCTCTCGGTGTTAGTGGCAGCGTGACTGCCTCTGCAGCCTGCGCGCGGGCAGCCGCGTAAACACCCCGGCGGCGCGCCTCACGTCATTTTACGCTCGTAAAGCGCTCTCGTTTTATTACATTTTTATTTTCTAGTGCCGCGTTCGGGTTTCCTCGCGATCTGAATGCTGTCAATAAATTATGCTTTTTTCAAACACTGACACGCCACTAAAAGTCGATCGATTTCTAACGGATTACTCTCGGGAAGCAATATGAGTAGAAATAATTACCTACCGTTTCGGCGAACTTCATCGGTTTCCTTGTTTATTAGTGGGAACGGGTTCTAGCAACGGAGCAGTTTGGGGGAATTTATTAGGCCTGAGGCGTGGAATATAATATTTGAACGCTACATTCCCGTAGATCAGCTAGGGAATTGGTTGGTGTTGTGATTAAATCAGCGCTCAGCAAATGTGGTAATGATTATGAGGATGAGTTGGCAGCCAGCGCCGGTTTTTGTGGCGGAGCGGGATGCGACCTACCGCGCCGCGGCATCTGGTTAGTAACATCTCCGCGACTGACAATCACAGATATCCTCTACTTTAAGTGCGTACAATAACTACTTGAAGTACCTACTTGTTCATAAAGTATACATATTACACATAAGTTTATAACACGACAAACTGTGATAGCTACCTGATGCCAGATTGAATTCTAAATTATAAGAAGGTACTTCGTTACAAATATATAGGTACGTTACTTTATGTAAGGGAACTCATACTCAATGGAATAGCCCGTGTAAATCAAGTAACACATTTTTTTTACTTCCCTGTTAATTTTGATGATGCTCTAATTTCAAAAGCTCTTAAAATCATAATTGAACGACAGCTTGACAAAAAGTTTTATAGTCGAACGTAATGATTTACTGCCAGATTTCACAGTCGTCCCCGCTATACATCTGTAGCGTTAGTTGCTACGTAATGGGTTATATTTTAATTTTAATACGCGTTGTTATTTGAGGTTTTACATGAGTAGCTTTCGTGTGACGGATAACAATAAAAACGTACCGAGGTTAAAATGATATTGATCGGCGCCCAAAGCTAGTGACATTCAAATAAATCACACTGTCGTAATTTGTTAAAGGTGTTGGTTAACTGTCGATATCGTAATGGTAATTTAATTTCTTTTACATTAATTGGATTTTTTTATTAATAAGTAAGTATACTAGGTAAAATACTAATTGGTTCTATGAAGGTATAAGGAAAACTAATGCAACAACTGACTTTTAAAAAAACGGGATAGTCCCGTCACGTATTAATCTAATACAAATCCACGGACGACCTTCGATACTGCTATTATCAATTGAGACATTATTTATTTAGAGCAGCGTACTTAGATAAGAATTCCCCGTGAATTACGTCGCGGAATACGGACTTTGTACAAGCTTTGTACTTTGTACAATACATATCTAGTGGAATTAAAAGTTTACTTCACTTGTAACAAGTAAAAGTTTATACGTATGTGAAATTATAGGTCTACTCGTAACTACGTATATTTTACATTTTATAAATACTCACACATATATCACGCCTGTATTCCCAAATGGAGTAGGCAGAGCATTCAAAAGAGTTACATGAACATAAACATGACTGTCTACTCATTTCATGTTTCGTAGTCTAACATAATTTTAGGGTGTTAGCCTGTCGCCTAAAATATATCATAACCTATTTCCGTAGTCGCCTTTTACTATATCCACGGAAGAAATGGAGAGGTGTTATTCTAAATCCCACACCACAAAGTATAAGTATATTTTACGAATTCACAATTTCAGGACAAATCACTCGGACTCTTTTAGTTTATATTTCGTGTGTCCAATAAATTAAAATGTTAAAATTTGGAAGCTGACACGAATAACCCGAATTCGTATCATTAATCATGTCAGTAATTTGAGTCTAACGTACACGGTAGTAGTAAATATCATTGTTTTGGTATTATTCTAGTAGGCATTGCTCGTAGCTCTTTGGCACACAATTTGAAACTTTGTTTTGAAAAGTTCAGCGTAACGTTAACGATCGTGCGGGGCTAACGTAAAACATAATCGATCGCTAAAACAAATAGCACGTAGGTAGGTACAGTTACATAGATTTGTATCGATTGTTATCAGAAACTCTTGTTTACTTTTAAGAAATAGGCTAAGGGTTTAAATAGAACTACTTAATTAGCATCTGAAATCAAATAGGAAGCCATACCTCACATTTTTTGTAATAACACATATAGGATGCTGAAAGTTCAATTTTGTATGAAAATTGTTAACTACCATTACGAATTGTAAATGTTTACTTCAAAAGAGTTTCAGTCTTCTATTTTTCGGGAATAGCCGTTTGACATAGCTAGTCGCGCTTTGAGCGCGGGTATTGGCTGAATGGCCGAGGAAGTCATAAACGTGAGTAACGTAGATAGCTGTCATCTGTGACGTGCCCGCCCACGCTATTTCTGCGCTCCACGCTGCGCCGGCGCGGCTCCTCTTGCTGCTACATAAATTTGCGAGCGTCGGAAAGTGGACAGTTTCAGATGCGCGCCGAACTTTAATGTTACAACGCAAACTAAAACTACACTCGGATGGCTCTACATTTTAAGCTGTCGGATGACGTTACTGTCGAGTTGAACAGGTGAAGTTAAAACTCAGTGATTGATTTTGTTCTACGCCTGTGGTCTCATCTAATTTGAAACCTAAGTACAAACTTACTAATAAAATTACCACAGACACATGATGAAGCGACGGCCTAATATGACGCATGTCGTAGCAACAGATGCGGGAAGGTAGTAAACTTGCCCCTTCTGTCGCCAAGTCCTGAAGTCTAAACATCCCTTCAGTTATCTTTACAGTCGATGTAACCGCTGCCATTAAACAATTAATGGCGCAGTAAAACCGAACGGCCGCGGTCGTACATAATCATTATTCTGGCACTCGGGGCTTTATCAATACGCTCCTGAACGCTATAATTATCCCCAAAGCATACCTATTGAGTATACACGGAACATCACCTGGCTCGAGTGTCCTGGGAATGTTGTAATCTAAACAAGGGTGCTGCTTGGGGATCGTTATCAATTGCCATGTAATGGAATTTCACATCGACGATTACCTACTTATTAAAGTAATCCAGCCGTTCGTATCGACTGAAAGTCGAAAGGGGTTGGCGTTCTCACAGGTCGATATTTACATGTCGAACTGATATGCTTGTGTACTTTAATTGTTGAAAATCCCCTCGAGTTCACGCAGCTGCTTATGAGTTTTGCCCAAAGATTTTCCCTGCACATGTGCTTCATTAAAAAAAAGAAGGGTATTCGCAGAAGGTGATAGAAATATCCTAAAAATGTTTGAGAACTGAAGAACCCGCTAAGCTAGTATTTAATCGATCTTAAGTTAAGGTTGGCTTTTACTATAGCTTCCCATGATTTTGAAGCATGGTACATGCCATGTTTGGTCTAACTGAATAAATAGTACTTTTGGTATTTAATATTATTATGTACCTATTGGGATGACGAGGCACGGACATTGGTCCACCTCCGTCCGACCCAAAGATAAGCGAGATAGGCCTTTCTGCGTATGCCATTCGATTGGCGGATGCATTCTGGTTGCATCAGCTTTAATCTATTATTTACGTACCTACTGGTACGATAAAATTGGTAGTGCTGACCTACCATTAGCTTACTTTAGAAGTCTGCCTACAAGTATTGTACGTATTTTTTACAAATTCGCTATTTTTGCTTAAGGAAAACCTAAGTTAGTAATATTTTTTCCGGAACTTATATACGAAACTCAATATTTACCGTTACGGTGCAAATATTTGGTATGAATATTTAACATTATGTGATTCACTTGCTATGTATCCTACTTTGTTGTTTGTGGTTTTACCCAAATAAAATTAACTTGACATATTATATTTGATGCACCCACAGAGGTGGGCGCACACAGCCACTTGGTGGGTGCCGAAAAACGGCCAGCGACGTCGAGGCAGGCCGAGAAGAAGATGGCGGGACGAGTTGGACTCGTACGCGGCGGACTGGCCTGACATCACGCAAGACCGAAAGTTGCGGAGGTCAAAAGGAGAGGCCTTTGCCCAGCAGTGGGATACAATAATAGGCTAATAAAAAAAAATATTTGATCAACTCCATTGAGCAAGTAATTCTTAAGTCTTTATTCATTCAATCTCGTTTGAAGTCACTTCTGGATTTTCCCTCGTCTAGTTCTAAAGCAACATGTCAGTGCAAAGCAGACAAAGAAAGTGTTTTTTTATGCCTAATTTAGAAGAATAAACGGTATCGCTCAACGTGTACGAATTTAAGTTGTTTTTATGTTCAATTTAGCCTCTTATTTTTGGCTTCTGAGAACTATATTGTACCCTGTGGTGATATATCTCCCGCCTGGCTTCTGTCCACAGAATACATCACTTCAAAGAGCTATCGCACGTTTGTTATGTTCATTTCAATTGCACATGAGTTACCCTTGAGTAGTGTCACGTGATAATATGACGTTCAATTAGTGCTCTCTGCGGAGGGCAAGACGCATGGGAACGCATCTGTGTCCACAGAGCCGATAACGTCCACTTGGTCACAGATAATAAATACTACAGGCACTATTGCTATCTATTTATTCCTTTTAAAAACGAACTACTGGCTGAAAACATTGTGGTAGAGGTGTTTATCCGTCGCTTGATGGATATACGGGTAGACGCGTAATGTAAAGAAGGGATGTTTTTTTTTAAAGTTAGAATTAATTATTATTATGGTGCTTCCTTTGGCTGTGGTGAATAATTAAGTTAATAAGTATTGTGAAAATTCGATAATATGTTAAATACGGGGATTTAATTGCCACGCCACTTTCACATAAGCATGTAATAATTGTATGTAAAGCCTACCTGAAGTTCTACAGGTACCTAAAAGTTAAGGGTTATTACATGTACCTACTGCTCTTAGATGAACACTTTGTAGCTTTAGCGGGCTGTACTTTAAATCAAACAGGCATCTCTACATAGAGCAATAGGTAAAGTCAAAGAAATTGATACCTTTGCCACTTTGAACCTTTTCATAATGAGTTTCGTGTTGCTTTGATTAGTAGATAGTAAGGTATGTCATAGTGACAGTTATCAAATTCCTTTACCTACTGTACCCTATTATAAAATATGAGTTTATTTATTTTAATTGCATTAATTTCACAGTGCCTTGGCTAGTGTGTATCGATGTGTAATTATTGAAATAATTAGTTTGCAAGTTGGCGAGACTAAAAAAATACAAGACTTTATTTTAGTTATTTTTAATAATGTGGTAATTTTTTTCGCAGATATTATAACAGGCGACAAATCAAATATTTTAAAGGTTTAGACATTCATCAGGCGACATTCTAGCAGTCCTTTACTCTTATACATCTTTCATTTATGTTTAAACTTAAAATCATGCTAAAAGTGAAATAGAAGCGCTTCCTATGCTCTGCCTACCCCATATAGGAATATGTTACGTACAAAAACTGAAGTTACGAGTATTATAATACAGTTTACGGTAGGCAATCCCAGTCGCTCGCGAATATCATTTAGCAGGCAGGGCCAAATAAGTAGGCCTCCGGTAATGAAGAGCCTCGGCTGGTGTTAATGTTGCCCGCGCGCATTACCGGGCGCCCGCTAACCGCGCCGGCGCACCGCCCAGATTACACTTTGTCAATATTTGGAGCCGGACTGCGTGCCCACACCAGCAGGCCACAAATTGTGTGCAGTACAGCTAGCTTACGTAATGAAGGTAAAATCTCGGCAAATAGCGTCGGTTGCGGAAAGGAGCTTTTAAAGCCTAAAGGAGGCGCGGACGTTTGTTTACGCAATTTGCGATTTGGACTTGGTTGTAACTGTATTTTCTGTGTGATGTCGGGTTAGGATGACATCGCTTCATTTCTTCTGTGGATGTCGTTCGAGGCGATTAAAGAAAATAGGTTTAGGCATGTTATAGGGGATAGGCTAGCAACCCGTCATTATTTTACCTTTTCATCGGTTTTCGTAAAATTATGCTAGTCATGGTTTTTTTATCTACCTATGTCATATTTCATGTGATCTGCCTACCCCATTTGGGAAAATAGGAGTGATTATATTATGTATGTATGTAAAATTTTGTCGATAAGGCAAAATGGGACAATTTAATATCCTACAAAATGACGACTATTCTCATTCGCTTTTAAAACATCGATAATTATGAAGATAGACTTCTAAGATAGTTCAACATCAGCCTGAGAGAACCAGAAACTCTGATCCAATGAATGAAGTTGGTTGCGAAGTGGCCGCTGTGTATACAGGATGCTTCCGGGCGGCACCTGTGAGCGTGTTTGCACCCCCACTTACGGGGGAGGCTACAATCGCTGCGCACACGCAGCGCCGCCTGTCAATGGAATATTAATCCCGCGGATGGTTTAAGTTTTAATTAGGTATTGCGGTGCACGTGGCGAGAATGTTGCAAGGTGTCTACGTACGGTCAAGGACTTTAATTCATGAGCCACCATAGAACCTTTTCAAAGAGAGAATTATTAGGATACCCTCAATAATTAATGAGATGTCACTATGACGTTTACTGTGAATTGGTTCCATGGTGGCTCATGAATTAAAGTCCTTGACTGTACCTACTTAATTATTGCTTCGTAAAAAGTCGTATATTCATAGACTATAGACGAACGGGTACGCAACAATCGCAATGCCAAACTCAGAGGCCTAAAGAGTAATGCCTCTTGTGATAATAATAGCGGGTGTGATGGTGGTAGTACCTAATTCACTCGGAACCTGTAGCCTTCACGAGGTTCTAGCACCCGAAAAATTGAGAATGCGCGATAAATAAAATTTGCTTTAGACTTAAACGTCTCACTGAATAGGTTTTCAAAATATGTATAAAGTTATACACATAGGTAAGTTTCCTAGTTGATACAAATCAACTGTCCTGTGTGAAATGTCGGTTTAAAATAACACTGACCTCTCTATTTCTTCGGTGGAAGTCGTAAGAAGCGGCTAAAGAAATGTATGCTCTAGGCGACAGGTTAAGCAACCTGTCACTATTACGAATATGTCTCTGCCATCTCTTTTTAAACCTAAAATTATGCTAGAAGTGGCTACAAAACGTGAAGTAATCATGTTTTGTCCATGTTACGTTTCGTGTACCTACTCTGTCTACCCAATTTGGGAACATAATACACATTCGACTCTACCATGCCTTCTCCAGCATTCAAGTCCTCATAGACAAAACTTAAAGGATATCGATACAGATTTTGAAACTGATATCATACCTAGTAGTATTTACGACTATTATACTCTGGAGTGTTGACAGAGTTCTCATATTTCTGAAAGGCACAGTCGCTCTCCGACGGTACGGCGGTGCTAATCGTTCAACGCAAACATAATACATATAGGAATGTTTCCACTTGTTAATTAATTTAGCTGCCACTGCGCTTATGTAACTTCATTTATTCGTAGGTATGTGTCATGTTACTAGTTATTTGTTTTTGCTGCGTGTTTGTTAAGAAATTCCTTGAGATGATACATAGAGAGAGGCGGTCGTTTATCTCTACTAGAGAGAGACTGTCTGTCTGTCACGCTTCAAGTAGGTAACTACTTACTGAACAGATTTTGGCGAAAAATGGTACGTTGGGTATTTTTGTTAATGTCAAAGCATGTTGCAATCGTTCGTTACAACTTCGGCCAAACCTCACCGCATTGGTGAAAGCTCGGCAAGATTTTAAATAATAGGACTAATTTAGTGATTTGCTTTTCTATGGAACAAACGATCCGCGAACTTATCCCCACTATTTAAAACACGTTACACGCCGGGGACTGTATGATGAACATTTATCAGTATTTTTAAATGGGTCATTGTCATAACCCTAAAAAAACATGTCCATTTGTAATTATATAAGACATTTTTAATAATTGCATTCAATTTACATCATAACTATAAAGTACAGGAAACGTACTAGACTATACCATATCATATTTTCTATAAATGTAACTATTTGTTTTGTTTATCACCACAAATGTAACTGAAAGTCCACTTCGGTGGACTGTCCGGATTCCACCTGTTAATAGAATGTGGCTTTAAAAAAATACATCTCTTTTATTATTGTACAAAAATGCCATTTTTTCCTAATCAATGTATGATTTCCATTTAACATTATTAGGATTTAAAAAATTAGATGGAAATAAAACACATTTTTTGCATCATTGAATCTTGTCACAACATTTTTTGTCTTTTTGGTGGACATTACTTTAAATTCTAGAAAAATTAGGGAAAAGTCAAATGAATAGACCGGGACATATAATTTAACTCATTCACTATCGTACTATCCCTGTTAGCAGCCATTTTGCCGTGACTTGTGCGCAGCAGACGATATTGTTGTGTTAACAAGAATATTTGGTGGTGTCAATGTTGAATTGTCTTTCCGGTTACTGCTGTATTTTGTAAGTACATCGCTATAAATCCACCAAACGTTTTTAATAATTAGTTAAGCATTCAAACATTGTAAATATGCCTTGCCTTTTGAATAATCCTTTAAATGGCTGGTGTTTTGAATGATATTGCGGAAAAAGTCCATTCGGTGGACGTCTTTTTGGTGGACTTTTTGTAAACCCAAACGATAAATGATTGTATTTTGATTGATTTCTTGTAATTTGGTTTATTTTTTTATTATAACTCTAAAAACTAGCTTCTGATTCCTTTTTTGTTTTATCCGTAAATGACTAGTGACTGAATACATGTTTAAATGTAAATTCTGTAAAGGTAAAAAAAAACTGTAGAAGATTTAACAAAAACATACAAAATAAGCTTTGGAGGAAAAATGGAATGATGCACGACGAAGCAGAAAAAAAAACAATATACAAAAAGGAACTTAAAAGTACATCGCACGCAAAATACTGCCTTCGATTCTAGTTATTTTAGTACCATGAAATGGGTGGTTCGTATTGCAGTGAAAAACAGAAGAATGTTGAAAGCAAAGAAACTTACTTACTTAGAATGAAGTTGATGACTTCAGAATGCAGCAACCATTAAAAATTAGTGAGTGCAGTCTGTTTGTTGATTGGAAAAAATGTTCATAAAGTATACAATTTTTGGACGTATATTCTGAAAGTTTGGATACGTCAACGTTAAAACAAGGAAGAGCCACCAAACCCCCACTTTCATACATACTTCTTGAAGACTTGAAGGCTTCCTAGTCTTCGGAGGATTAAGGCATATTTGGTCCACTGAAAAGAATTGTCATTTCGGTAGACAGACACAAAATATTTTTTATATACTTTTTGAATGTATTTACGTGTCTGATTGTTCATGATTATGAGAATATAACATGAACGTTATTTTTGTTTAACATGTTTACCGTTTTTGTTTTGTTTATTTATTATTAATTAACATAATTAGTCCACTTGGTGGACATATTAGTCTTTTTGGTGGAACCAAAATATCGTTATTTCGTTTTAAATCGTTTTTTTCGAATAATTGATCTCTGAATGATACTCAGTTCTGTTGCAAGTTAGAGTAAGAGCCGTAATATACCTTTGATTTTTATAAATCACGTGTTTCATTTTTTAGCGAAAAAAATTGCCAGGCTTGACAATGACCCAAATAGTGCTGGGGACTAACTTTGCGCATCGTTTTTTCTATTTTAAATTTTTGCTATTTAAAATATTGCCACGGTACACTGGGACTGTAGACGAATATTTTGGTTGAACCGGTCTTTAGCAGGAGCTAGGCTGATGCTCTGGGTCCAGGCGGGGAGATAAGCGCCCCACAAAGGGACTGTTTGCGCAGGCGCACTATCGCGCGATGCGGAAATAAATCGGTGAGGCAGGAAGAAGATAAAAATTGTCACACGCCGCGCCCTTCCCACCTCACGAGGGAGGTTTGAGACAAAAAGCTGCGAGATTGCCTCTTGGTGTCTATTACCTAGTAATAATAGAGACATACATACATCATGCCTGTATTCTCAAATGGGGTAGGCAGAGCATACAAAACGTGTACTGTATTGTTATGATTCCACCGCAGATCGTTGTCACAATAAACGTTTTAAGCCTTTTCCTTTGTAGACGTAGTTTGTAGAGCAATATACTATGTCACTGTGACTTTTACTTTAGTGTACTCTGTCTCACCAAAGTAGGTTGTGGTAGAGCCCTTAAGGGAAAAGTCCGCCTTTGTACTTCATTGTCTTGTTTGTATTTTATTTGTATTTCGTATTTTTTTGTGCAGTAAAGTGTTTACTTTAGGTTCTATTTGTGGTTCAGAAATCTATTGGTTCCAGATTAGGTACCTACCAAACGTCACGTATGGCACATTTACAGCAACATTATTTAAATATTATGAAGTTTGTGCAAATTCTTGGCAAAAAGATAAGCTATCAGGGAATTCACTTTTATTTGACTCTTTTTGTGCTTTTATCAACAGCCGTTATTGAAGCTTATCAGCTGTGTGCCATAAAGGAGTGTGTTATCTGTAAAAAACGGCCATTTATTTTTGAGTTTTGAATTTAAATGCATGTCATGCAATTCGGATTACAAATTACATACATACCTACATCACGCTTGTATTCCTAAATGAGATAGGCAGAGCACATAAAACGCTACGTAGACGAAATCATGAGTATCATGACTATTCTATGTTTTGTGGCCACTACTTCATCATCATGATCAGCCTATATACGTCCCACTGCAGGGCACAGGCCTCCTCTCAGTATGAGAGGGCTTGTGCTAGGTATAGTTCTCACGCGGGCCCAGTGCGGATTGGGAACTTCACACACAACGTCGAATTACTTTGCCGATGTGTGTAGGTTTCCTCACGATGTTTTCCTTCACCGAATAGCTCGTGATAAATATCAAATTCGATATCGCACATAATCACATAAATTCCGAAAAATTCAGAGGTGTGAGCCCGGGGGGTTTGAACCCGCGACCCTCTGCTTGAGAGGCCACAGTTCGAACCGCTGGGCTACCACGGCCACTACCTACTAGCACATTTTTAGGCCTTAAAGCATTCCTAATTTTATTTGCTTAATCGCCTCTACCAAACAGAAGAAATAAAGAAATGTTATTCTAATCCCGACGCCACAAGTTTAAGTTCACCTTATTTCGTACATCAACTGTTGCGCAAGTTTTCAGTAAAGAGGACAAAGTTGTTTCAGAGTGTTGGAGGAATCCGAAACATTGTGATTATCATGGAAGTAGAGACATGAGAAGCGCCGACAGTTAGGGAATTAATAAACATAGAGATAAGAGATAAACTATGGGTATTCAATTAGAACGGTTGCAAGGAGCCGCGCTGACCCCGCCCGCCCTGTCCTATCGCTGATGGCTAATTACGAAACAATTCCACTCGTATCAGGGTAAAGTTATTTATAACTAGCTTTCCGCCCGCGGCTTCGCCCGCGTGGAACTCGGTTATATTGCGGTACAAAGCACAACTATAAGAAAACTTCTCGTTTCAAACGACACACAGTGCCATCGATCTATCTATCGATCGGTCATCGATCGATATCGATCTATCATCGATCGTTATCGATCTATAAAGCAAACTATATTTTTGTTTTCCCTCGGGAGCATCAATTTTTCCGGGATAAAAAGTAGCCTATTATTTAATCCGGACTTCTATCTTTACGTCTGCAAAATTTCAAAGCAATCGGTTCAGTAGTTACGGCGTGAAAGCGGAACAAACAAACAAACAAACAAACAAACAAACAAACAAACAAACAAACAAACAAACAAACTCACTTTCTGACTTATAATATTAGTAAGGATTGCTCGTGTGCATGGTACAAACGTAGGTAGAAAATATCCTGAAGTAGGCTGGCAACCTCTCACTATTGTACCCGCCAACTTAAGACCTTAGTGGCAACGAAGGGTGAACTAGTCATGGTTTTGTCCATGTGCAGTTTCGTGTGCTCTGCCTACAACATATGGTAATAGGTACAGGCACAATGAATACATTTATACGGATAATAGGATGAGTAGAGATTGTGAAGGCAGTTGGGTTTTGAATGGTTATAGGTAAATATGATAAATACTGGGGTGGTTTTAATAGGCTTAAGAATACCAAACTTAATGAACCTTTTTTTCTTATATTTGGAGTTATAATAGTACCTACTAGCTTTCCGCCCGCGGCTTCGCCCGCGTGGAACTCGGTTATATTGATTGCGGTATAAAGCACAACTATGTATAAGAAAACTTCTCGTTTCAAATGACACACAGCGCCATCGATCTATCATCTATCGATAGGTCATCGATCGATATCGATCTATAAAGCAAACTATATTTTTGTTTTCCCTCGGGAGCATCAATTTTTCCGGGATAAAAAGTAGCCTATTATTTAATCCGGACTTCTATCTTTACGTCTGCAAAATTTTAAATCAATCGGTTCAGTAGTTACGGCGTGAAAGCGGAACAAACAAACAAACAAACTCACTTTCTGACTTATAATATTAGTAAGGATTAGGATTCATAAGTTTACTGTAATACATAATTATTTTCTAGCTAAACTTTTAAAAGTAAGTTCGCTCGCCTTGTTGTCTACAATAAAATATGTAAAGCAACTAACATTTGTCACAACGTCATGTAAGCAGCTATCTTGAACGGTATAAAGTGGTAGTACGCTTTTTTTGCTTCGCTGGCGTATCAGCGATGCCCTCATTAAGCGGTCTGTTAATAAATTAATTCTATGTACGCACGATAATAAATTAAGCGAAACGATTGTATTATTATGCCTTTTCTTATCAATCAACATAACATCGGGTGGACATCTTTTAAAGTACCGCTGCCAGTTCATTTGTTTATCTTAATTTCGTTGTTCCGAAAGGCCCGCCCATAAATAAATTTGAATTATTAACACCACTTAAGAGAAATGCGGCGGTCTCTTTCACTCTTGTAGTAGTTTGTGTATGTGTATCTCTCTCGGACTGGGGAAACACTTGAGCTGCGCTTCCGCTATCGGGTCTGCACGAGCTTACGAAATTAAAACCTCATTGCGGGTATCGTGTTTCGGGTTCGGGATGCTTTAGACCAGTAGTTTTAATTACTTGGCGATCTTTGCCTTCACTTCTATACGTATTTCCAAATAGGGCACCTAAACAAAGCACACGCAACGCTAAATCCTACTATTATTCCATTTTACGCAGCCGTTTTTAGCATATTTTTGTTAAGAGGGCGCACACATTTTTTACGAACGTAATATAAGATCAGGTGGGGGAAGAGAAATTCAGGGGCAGGGCAGGGGTAAGAGGCACCACAGACAATAACTCGTCGAGTTATGAGTGATTATGGTCTGTTGAGCCCTCTTATCCCTGCGTTTCTCTTCCCCCACTTGACCTTAGTGGTTTTGAACCAATGTTTAAAAAATCGTGAAATGTAAATTAACTCATATTTAGCCATGAAAAAAATATGGTTAGACTAAACATATTCTTAAAATTTACAATAAAATTGTTTCATTTGTAATTACATTAAAATCAATGAGAAAAAAAATAAAGTAATGGTTCAATTTTGAAATTATGTAAAATGATATTTGAATAATAAAAACCAATAATTTGATTCATGTTAATCCGTTAATCCCCAGTAGACTATATTGTCTATCAGATAATAACAAGTTTATATCGTTTATGGTAAATTTTAATGGAAAATTTTCAAGTGAAAGACAGCTCTGACGCGTATTTTTGTGAAAACCCTTCAACAAATTGGCTAAGTAAAAGAAATCTGTGTTGCTAATAAAATATTTTTTTCCGTTAATCCCTAGAAAAAGAGTTTATTTATATGTTACAGTAGTTTTTCTTTAAAAACTTAAGGATTTATAGCTTTCTAAAGCATTTGAAAAACATCAAAATCACCGAATTTTGTTTGCACGCTCTTAAGTTAGTTAGTTAAGATACAAGTGAAAAGTTTCTAGCTTAAAGCCTGAAACATGCCTTAACTTGTTTTTGTCACCTCTTACGAAGCCCACGGAAGAAATTGAGGTGTTATTCTGAGCTCGACTCTACATATACGAGTTACGTACGTTTAACTGCCACATTGTACCGTTAAGCTAGATAGGTATAATAGTGATGTCGACTAAGTTAAAAAAAATGCAATTCTAAATTAGTCTGTTAGTTTTAGATTATAGAAAAATATGAAACACATGTTTTCTTTTATCAAATAATTTGAAACAAAAAAAAACCGACTTCAAATTAGCAACATTTTGAAAGTATTCTGTTTACGGAATGTAAAATCTTGACTTCACCAACAAGTTACCGAAAACGCCGTACATCTCCATATAAAATTTGAAGAGTTCCCTCGATTTCTCCAAGATTCCATCATCAAATCCTGGTTTCGTGCCAATGGAACCAATTTCGAGTTATACCCTTTCGATTAAAAAAAAAAATTTGAAAATCGGTCCACGGGTCTCCGAGATATCGAGTAACATACCTCCTCCTTTTTTTTGCAGTCGGTTAAAAATAACTAAACCTCGTCAAAGTTATAGATCATCAAACTTCCGGAGTGGGGGCTCGTGACGGGGGCACGCGAAACTTTTAAGCGCTGTATTACCGTTATTTTTCGTTTGTCAAATAAAGAAAAAAATGTGTACAATATTTTTTGGTAATGTATCTGACGGACTAAATAGTTTTTTAGTCGTCTAGCCTATTCCATTGTGTTAAACAATCACTAAACTTTAACATTTGCAAAATGAGAATGAATTATTGAAAAAAGCAATATATTTGTGGTTTTTGTGCTGATTGTAGGTACGGCCTCGACAATTCGTATAAAAATGGCGTTTATAGTTAAAATATGACTATTTAATTCGCTAATGGGGTATGGAGAGCACACAAAACATTTCGTAGTCAATAACACATACCTATTTCACGTTCCTTAGCCAGATCTAGCACAAATTTAGGTTTAAGAAGAACAATAGGCACAGTAGCAGCCTGTCGCCTAAAACACACCTAAAACTATCTACTATTTCCATAGTCGCTTCTTACGGCATCCACGGAAAAAATGGAGAGGTGTTATTCAAAATCAGACACCACACGAAAATGAGAAATGACGGCTTATGTCGGCTAATCTTGCGATTAATTAATACTAGTTTATATCCATGATTTGACGTACCTACTACACAACCACTAATTAAGAGGAAACTATTATAAAGCCGATATATAATCTGCAAAGTATAACACAACAGAGGTATTATTTGCCCTTTGCTGACCTTGTGTAAAACTTAAGCTCTACCTACTGTATTAGCAACTTGTAATTTTAATAGCGCTAGTTAAGAGGGCGCACACATTTTTTACGAACGTAATATAAGATCAGGTGGGGGAAGAGAAATTCAGGGGCAGGGCAGGGGTAAGAGGCACCACAGACCATAACTCGTCGAGTTATGAGTGATTATGGTCTGTAGAGCCCTCTTATCCCTGCGTTTCTCTTCCCCCACCTGACCTTAGTGGTTTTGGACCAATGTTTAAAAAATCGTGAAATGTAAATAAACTCATATTTAGCCATGAAAAACATATGGTTAGACTAAACATATTCTGTAAATTTACAATAAAATTGTTTCATTTGTAATTACATTAAAATCAATGAGAAAAAAAATAAAGTAATGGTTCAACTTTCAAATTATGTAAAATGATATTTGAATAATAAAAACCAATAATTTGATTCTTGTTAATCCGTTAATCCCCAGTAGACTATATTGTCTATCAGATAATGTATGTATGTATGTAACTCTTTATTGTACAAAATAAACACATAACAAAATAACAAGTATAAAACAAAACACAAGTACAAAGGCGAACATGTCCCTAAAGGGATCTCTTCCTGCTGACCTTCAAGCGATTGACAAAACATATGAAATTAGAGTAGACACACAATGAATTAAATGGTAAATTTTAATGGCAAATTTTCAAGTGAAAGACAGCTCTGACGCGTATTTTTGTGAAAACCCTTCAACGAATGGGCTAAGTAAAAGAAATCTGTGTTGCTAATAAAATATTTTTTTCCGTTAATCCCTAGAAAAAGAATTTATTTATATGTTACAGTAGTTTTTCTTTAAAAACTTAAGGATTTATAGCTTTCTAAAGCATTGGAAAAACATCAAAATCACCGAATTTTGTGTGCACGCTCTTAAGTTAAAATAAGAAATCTAAAGAAGAGACACCTTCATTCGAACTAAGTAGGTGTGTAACATCAAAATGTAATTTTAAGTAAGTAGCGTTTCAACGTTGTGTGTGAAGTTCCCAATCCGCACTGGGCCCGCGTGGGAACTATCGCCCAAGCCCTCTCATACTGAGAGGAGGCCTGTGCCCTGCAGTGGGACGTATATAGGCTGATGATGATGATGATGAGCGTTTCTAAGGATTTTTTACCTCTAAAAGAAAAATGGCACCCTGAAAGGATCACTGCATTGTCCGTAGCTATGTCTCTGGGTCAAAGAAAACCCTTTTTTACGGGAACGCGGGGTGAAATGGATTTTCGGCCCATGTGTTACAGCTGTGTACCGGCAGAATATTCCGCTCATTACAAACATTACATTTAATTTTTAAAGTTCTCATAATAAGTGAGAGGATGATCTTAAAACCTAAAAAAAACTAAATAGCATTGTAATCGGTACCACATAGGCAGGTATAGATGTAGTGAGAAACTATTTTCCTTCGTAAATTTTCGGAAAAGTTCGTATTTATCGTTTTATTACTTAAAACAATTACAATTATTACTTAAAACTGGATATTTACCATATATTATACGGAATGAATTCTCTTTAAAATGGGTACCGAAGCTATTTGAGAGAAAACGATAAATACGAACTTTTCCGAAAATTTACGAAGGAAAATAGTTTCTCACTATATCTGTACTCGTATTACTTTGAGGTCTGCGATCCCTTAAAAGGTTAGTAAAACCCCTGATGGCTGGTCCCAATCTCAACATTCAAACTATCGACGGTTTGCTAACTAGAGATGGGAAAATAATAAACTAAACCGTCGAAATATTGAATAGGTATTCGGATATGCATTTTTTAAGACTAATCATCGTCGCTTTTTCCAAACCTATAATAGGTACCCACCTAATTGCAAAACACAACCAAACCTATGACAAATACCTATCTATTAAGATAAAACAATATTACCGATTGAACAATTAATCAAAGTTTTGTTTTATACATTTCTTTAAATTATGTTCTAATTAAATTTGTAACAAATAAAATAAGGAAATCGGTTCGAATTATCGTTATTACTTATTATAGACACGATGTCAATATTGTGAAATTTAACAAGACCACCACAAAAAACAAAACTTTCATAAATAATTTCACAGTGTGAAAAATCTGCCTTAAAAAAAACAAAACACATTCGTAGCAAATTCGTAGCGCTGCTACGGCTACGATAACTACGCGACATTTTTAAACAAATGATAAACACTTACCTGGAGGGCTGTGGCACTATGGTATCATAGTTGAAGGTCTGCAGGAGCTTCCCAACCGCCTCGTTTATCTCCAGTTTCTCGCAGGGCCGCTCGTGCTCAGGGTCCCAGCTCATTCTGAACACTTTTTATACTCTGTGGCAACGGGATGCGCGAGACGCGTGCGATCCACTCGCGCGCACCGACTATAAAGAGCTCCTTATGCTCCGCGCATAACTATAAATGCTCCAGGGGCGCGCGCATGGCTTTGATATGATTTTTCTCCTTTTTTGTTTACATCAACGGTTTGCCTATCGTGCTTTATTTGTTTTATGGAATTTGCTCGTGTGATGATGTTTTGTTGTAATAGTATGTTGTAGGCATTATCAGAAATGTAAGTAAGTACACAACACACTTATTAAAAAAAACCGACGCACAGAAAGCGCGCATCATTTTTGAAGTTGGTTAAAACCACTGCCAGTGGATTTTTTAATTTTATGGCGGGCACATAAAAATAGTAGGTAGTTAATAGACACATTTTTATGTATACTTATCTAATGTAAGTACCCATTAGCCTAAATTAATTAAAGCTTTCATATTAAAACATTTTCTCTTCTTTTTGATTTCAATTCTAAACTCAATTCTTCTATTTTCACCTATCTACCGTATAAAAAAAAACAACCAAATTCAACACTGAATTATCAACATTTGAACACAGGTACGTTTCTCCGCTCTTAGACCTACGAAACCTACTACCTCTTTTTTTTACGTCACCTAATTACCATCACCAATTTACAGCAATGAGCGCGCATTTTCCGAGTTTTCCCGAGCGTCGTGCGGTGGGCGGTGCGCGGGCGCAGCGAGGCGCCGCCTCGGCCCGCCATTGGCCGGCGCCGGCCGCTCTGACGTCACGCGCGTGCCTACTAACGGTATCTCCTATACTTGTGTAGCGTGTCCAGTTCACAGATTGAACCGTTGCACAGATGGGCTGGTAGTGGTAGGTTGTCAACGTACTTTTATAGCACATTTTACCACGTGAAATTTCCGTCAATTGTAAGTACCTAGGTATGATACCGATTATACGTTGTCGGTTTAGGTAGTTAAATCAATGTAAACAATCTTGACGTGTCTTTTTATTTAAACGTACACTTTATAAATCGAAATCTTTACATTTTACAATTTTGGTATGAAAAAAGCATTTACTTTCATGATTGAATTGTATAGTGTAACGATTTTCATTTTTAGACTGTGTATTTCAATAAAAAGACATGTCAAGATTGTTTATATTGTTTTAACTACCTAAACCGACAACGTATAGTATGGATTTACTACTTTAAAGGAATTAGTTCCCCATTATACTATTGATAGAATATTGTATACCTACACTGTTTTCTATAGTTCAATTGATTAAATACTCAAACATCAGGGCTTATCGAATTAAGTAAGTAGGTATCTAATTTAATCAATATCACAAAACAATTCCCTTAAATTAATTTAGGAAGTCCCAAATTAGGCAATACCTGTGTTAATGTAGGTACCTACTAGGAAACATACTTATACAAACATTATTTATATAGATATTTAGATAAATACAAGCATTATACATGTTGTACCTACCTACATCCAAGACTTAACAAGAAAAAATCGTATTGATAATAAATACTAATATTTGGCTCGACCGAGAATCGAACCCGGGTCCTAATGTTTTATAGGTAGTCAGGTTCTCTAACCCCTGGGCATGCGGTGGTCTGTGCCGGTAGCTTTGACGGTAGTTTACGAAAGAATATACTTAATTTGAATAAAATTCATCATTATAAAATTATTTTCATTAAATGATTACTTACTTAATTAATTTTCGAGTTTTCTGTACGTAGGCACCTAAAGTTAAGGGACATTAACCCTAACAAGAATTAAAAAAGTCGTAAATTCGAGCCTTTTACTGGAAAATAAAGTCAAAATTTTTAGTTAAAAATAAAAAAAAGAACATTTGACAATTAAGTATTATATCTTATTAGATATAGGTACTGCTAAGTTAACGGTTAACATTCGTTAAATATGAATAACATGTCACCATGTCCCCGTGTGATAAGTATCTGGTTTAGAATAACACCCTTCCAATTCTTTCGTGGATGTCATAAGAGGTGACTATGGCAATTAATAGCTTAAGGTATGTTTTAGGTGACAGGCTAGGAACATGGCACTATTGTACGTTTTTTAAGTACTTACTTAAGTATCTTAAACTTAAAGTGACTCTGCTTACCTCATTTGGGATACAAGCGTGATATCAAATTAGATACTTGACAAAGGAAATCATTACAACTCATTCTATACCGTTCTAGTAAAGTAATACAGTTCTATGATGGGTTACGAATACTATTCCATAAGTACCTAATAGGTATGTGATTTGCTTTCCATTCAAGAGTAGGTAATCTTCCAATAGAGCTGACGCTAAAGACCGCTCAGCTCATTCTCAAGTTGCGTCTGTAAACTCCTCGAAAAATGTGCGTCAGATGATTTCCCCAGGCTCAATAATTATCATTTTTCTGTTAAACTGGGCAAAATTAGCGCGGTCTAATTTATCATACTTTACTCAACCGAACTGCTAATAGAGCTGTCAAGGAGGAATCACTGAAAACTTGAATAGTATGTAGATATAATGCAATACTTACAATAGAAGTAAGTAGGTGAGTATACTTTTTAGAAATATCATTACAAAAAATAAAAATTATGAAAGGAAGAGAGACAGTAAAATTGGTGGTTTCGGTCGCTTAAACGCGGCTAAAGCCAGACAACCTTTTTGAGTACCTACATGGGGCGGTGACGAAAGCAAAACAAAGAAGTTTGCGAAAAAAAGGCTTTTTCGTCTACGGGTGTCGTAAGAGGCGACTAAGAAAAATACCTTCTACTTAAACAAATACAGGCTAGCAACTTTTCACTATCCTACTTCTTTTATCAACTTGAAATCTAGCTAAAGATGTGTGAGGTAGAGGTGTTCCTACGACCAATAATAAAATAATTACATACATACCTACATATCTACATATTCTCACGCCTGTATTCCCAAGAATGGTAGGCAGAGCACATGGTTTCAAAAATCCAGTGCCACGTTTAGCAATTTCAGGGTAACCAGATGGTTAAACGTGATATTGCAGTGACAGGTTGCTACCCCATCGCCCACAATACACTAACTAACCCTTTCCCAGAGTCGACTCTTACGACACCCTCGGGAAGACAAGGGGAGGTACTAATCTAACCCGGCAGTACACGGGGAAAATATCACGGGGATAAAATCATTAAGTATTATATATTAAGCTTTCCGCCCGCGGCTACGCCCGCGTGGAATTCGGTTATATTGCGGCATAAAGCACACCTGTAAGAAAACTTCTCATTTCCACGGAAAAATCGACGCCATGTAACGCTGGAAACGATTAGTTTTTAAACCAAAACTGTGTTTTCCCTCGGGAATATCATTTTTCCGGGATAAAGAGTACCCTATTATTTAACCTTTTGACCGCCAAAGACGCCATATCACGTCATCGCAAGTCAGTGCCCGTGACGCCACGACGTTAAATGGCGCGTCGAAGTTATTGCGAAAGAACTGAAATATAAAACGCTGCAACATTTTTTCTAGGTTTACTTTATTTATAGGTAGTGTAAGTTATTTTATACCTAATTTAAATAAAATAATATAGCACCATTCGAAAAAAAACAAGCATTATCTAAGAGCCGACTCACGTCTTTGGCGTTAGGAGCACAGCGTTTCACTTCGCGCCTTGGCGGTCAAAAGGTTAATCCAGACTTCTAACTTTACGTCTGCAAAATTTCAAAACAATCGGTTCAGTAGTTACGGCGTGAAAGCGGAACAAACAAACGAACATTAGTAAGTATAAAGATTATGTGACTGCTCCATAACAAAAGGCATCAAAAAAATTACCACGAGCGTTTCGATGCCTAATTCTCTAGTTACTTTCTTATACATAACATAACAATAATAATTAAATTTATTTGTACTTAAGTAGCAAAGTAGCTACATTAAAAAATAACATTTCATTTATGGTACGTACAAAGAACTGCTAAAATGGTGACGAAATAGAATTCCATATATAATTGCTCTTTGGTGTACCACCAACCGTACCAAATAGAAAGAAATGTCCCTTAAAATATTAACAAAAATTAAACGACCAACACTTACCGACTAGGTAGGTATAAATTCAGACTTTCGCTGAATCTAATTTAAAGCCATAGAATTCGGCCCATCCGTGATGTTGGAGTAAGTTCGTAATGTATTGTAGCGTAATGAGCATTACATTTAGGTGTATCTACAGCAGAGTTTAGAAGAGACATACTACAGAAGTCTCTTAAGTATCAGTGCATTATTTACTTACTTCAAAACATAGCATAGGTAGGTGCATTCTAACCAAGCAAACGTCTGCTTAAGTATGATATTTAAACAATTGTCTATTCAGTCGCATAATAGGGTTTTTGAACATTTTTGAAATATACTTTTAATAAATTCTTCATTATGTAATTAACACGATATATTAGTATTTCCGGATTCTTGTCTGTATTAACAAAGAAAATAAATATTAAAGTTCAAATTTTCAAACTCACGCCAAAAACGGTGTTTGACGTCAAATGCAAGTAAACAAAGGCACCACACAAAGAAGCTGTCAAAATTGTCATGTCAAATTATCAATGTCCACTTTGACCACAGATACCTTTCATTGTATGTGACGTCATCAATCAATCGCAAGCGTTTCAGTCACAGATACATTATTAACGAATATTAGAAATTAATAGAACAAAATACTCTAAAAATGCATAATATTTTGAACAAAAGAAAGTGAAATATGTTTAATTTTCCTATAATCTGTTAGGATGGCCACAAATTATAGTTTATTTTTACTGTTGTCAAAGACCATATTATAGTAAAATTCGTGCAAGTACTGATAAAAGTATCCTGTAAAAATACATAATCATCATACAACAATGTCAAAAACAGACCATAACATTTTACTTTGATTTTTTATTTGAAAGAGGTTATTACCCCAATGTTTTTGTTAAGTGTTGCTAACTAGAAAGCCTGAGTTGCGTCAATTATTGTGTATGTTGGCAAAAATGCTTTTTACCGATGGGCGCAAGTTGGAAAGCCTATGGTTTATTATTTTAATACTCTGTGGTGTGGTGTTTGTCCAATTTGTCAAGCTATTTATGTCAAATTCATAAACAAGATTAGGCTGTATGGCTTTTGGCTTTTGCTTTTTCCGTAAACGAGAAAATAAAAAAACATCAATTGACATTTGCATTTGACATTGACACATTGACGTTGACTTGACGGTCGCTCGATGGACTGTTGGAGTTGGACTGGACGTGGACGCTGTTGTTACTTGTTGTGGAGTGGTTATGATTTCGTGTTTATGTTTATTTTAATTATTTTGTGTGAAGTTGCAAATACCTACATTCAGTTGAAATAATTGTAGACAAAATATTTCTGGGCTTTTATTGTGTCTTCAGACTTCCGTGATATTACTTCAATTTTAAATATGAAAATAGCAGTAGAGGGTTGTGCTCATGGAGAGCTGGAGAAAATATACGAATGTATTGAAACTTTGCAAGAAAGGGAAGGATTTCGAGTAGATTTATTAATCTGCTGTGGAGACTTTCAATCCGTACGCAATAAAAATGATCTTCGGGCTATGGCCGTGCCAGAAAAATATCAAAACATATGCACATTTTATAAGTAAGCGATGTGTGATGTTTTTTTGTTTCTTCAGTTATTGATGTCGTTATTATTCGTATTCATTATATTTCTTCATTTCAGATATTATAGTGGAGAAAAAGTAGCTCCACTGTTGACAATTTTTATTGGCGGGAATCATGAAGCGTCCAACTATTTGCAAGAGTTGCCCTACGGCGGTTGGGTAGCGCCCAACATTTACTACATGGGTCGAGCTGGAGTAGTCAAGTTTGGAAACTTAAAGATAGGAGGTAAATATCAAGCTCATTGCTGTTTGTTTTGGTTCTGAAATTTGACAGGTTAAGAATGTTTGAGACTTCTACAAATTTTAATGATCATTTCAGGTCTGTCGGGAATTTTTAAAGGGCGAGATTACTTGCAAGGCTTATGGGAATGTCCCCCTTACAACCAGAATTCTCTGAGATCGGTCTACCATATACGGTCTCTGGACGTTTTCCGCCTTAGCCAGCTGAAAGACAAGGTTCATGTTATGCTGTCCCATGACTGGCCACAAGGCATCACTGATTTTGGAGATAAAGATAATTTGCTGCGTAGAAAACCTTTCTTCAGGTAACTTGAACTCTGTAATTTTAATTACTGCATAAATCTTTTCTTTCTTAAATTCTCAAATTATCAGCTCAGTTAGTAAGAATTTGGTTTGATGAAATATGTAAATGTTTACAATTGGTTTCAGGGAAGACATTGAATCAAATCAACTAGGCAGCCCCCCAGCAACAAAACTATTGAATGAGTTGAAACCCAACTATTGGTTTGCTGCTCATTTGCATTGCCAATTTGCAGCCATTGTTAAACATGACGACAGTGAAACCAAGTTTTTGGCTCTAGATAAGTGCTTACCGAAGAGGAGGCACCTGCAAATATTGGACTTGCCAGCAGAGTATGATGGGGACAAGCTGTTGAAATATGATGAGGAATGGTTGGCTGTTCTGAGGAATACAAATCATCTTTTATCTGTCAAAAACATTGATTCCCATCTGCCAGGTCCAGGGGGCAATGAACGGTAAATTAATTTTTCTTTACAGCATATCTGTTCCTATTTGTACCTATTTGTGCCTAATTTGGCCATAGTGTTGTAAGGTGTATAGAGCGTAAATATTATGTTACTAACATTACCACCATTTCAAAGTAATTTAAACCATCATAAGGGACACTACATCATAAAGTATAGAAATATCAGAAGTTTCAGTATTAAAATATTTGAAAACCTATGAAAACTTAAGAGCAAAATCCAGGATATTCAGGTTATGTTCCTTTGAAATTTCAACATGTGTTTTACTGTCTGTGAGTCAGAAACAATTTTAAGTTCTATGTCATCTTATGTTTCAGGTTTGATTTCACTCCTACAGTAGAAGAAAAAGAAACCATTTTTCAATTATTGGGAGACATGGTTATAAAAAGCGAGAGTTTTGTTAGGACAGCCCCAGTCTATGCTCCAAATTCACCACGAGGAGTGCCAACAGATCCAATCAGTAATCCACAGACACACTATCTATGTGAGAAGCTGGGCATAGATGATCCATTGCAAGTATTGATGGCTCGTTCAGGGAGGACTATGAAACACCCTGATGCAGATACTTCTATACCAATTTCTGCTACTCCTGAACCTGACACCACCCCTATACCCACACCTATAAAGTGCTCAAAGATGTCATTACCAGCACCGGTAACACCCAGTGAATGTGACAGCGAAGTGTCTCATACAAATTCTTCGTTTGCACCAGATACTCCATCTGAGACAAATGTCAGTGTAGAGTGTTGTACGCCTGTGTCAGTGGGGAAAAAGACGTTTAAGAGACGTAATCAGTCTCTTTACACTCCTAATGTAGATGACAGTCTCGAAAATTCCAGTTCATTATTGGACGAGAGTCCTCGTTCTAGTAAATTGTCTTTTAAGGAGACCTATGATAGTTAGTATGTAAGCATAGCTGGGCACCATTAATCAAACAGTTAACTTCGCTAATCGTTAATCCGTTACTAAAAACGTTAACTTCGTTAAACGCTAAAGCGTTAAACGGAACAATTAACGCAAGTTAACATTAACCATTAATCTGTTAAAATGCAACAAAAAAAAAACATTTTTATGCTGTTGTTGCGTTAGTAAACTTGGGTTTTGGTTCTGTATGATATCTATTCTCAGCTTTCTCATTTGCACAGTGTACTCAATTCACTCGCGGCATGTGCAGATCAGCACTTGTCGTTTCATACTCATCTGAACCTGTTTTTCTCGCCGTGCCGCGCTGCCATGCGGTAAATAGTAGGGATTGGATTAACGATTAACGGACTTCTGAATGTTAACGGAAGTTAATGAGTCCATTAACCTTTTTTTAAGTTAACTTAAAAGTTAATCCGTTAGTCAAAATGTTAACTTCATTAACTTACGATTAACGGATTAACGAGTTTAATGCCCAGCTATCTATGTACGGTAAGGATAATAAAATTGTACAGTAGCCAATCTGAACCATGAATGAAATTAATTTTGAGAAATGTTGTAAATTTTGAGAATATTATGTCAATCTTTAATTTTAGCAATGAATACAGTGCAATTTTAATCTACAAATTTTGTTTTATTGGTTTCCTGTTGTTTGCTTAATTTCCGCATAGTTCTGATTTTCATTTCTTTTATTATGCAATAATAGTCTCTTCTAAGCTGACTTGTCCTAAAGGATTCTAAACCACAAATAAAATTTTAATGTTGTACTGTTGTGTTCTGGAGAGAAGACAGCCAGTACAATTACCAGGGGTCGGATTTTTCATCGCATGATCCGAGGCAAGAAAACTTTAGAGTCGATATTAAAATTAAACTTTTAATTCATATTCATACTCATACTCACTAATTTTCTTAGTCCCGTAATACTTTGCCCCTTGTGCAGGTTAACAGATTAAAAATGTTAATCGAAAATTAATCTTACTGAATAAAATTAAAATATGGAAAAAAATTCCATTATTTACTTGTTTTACAATTGTAATTTTGAAATAGACATTGCACATGCCATACATTGTCAAGATTTTGAGGCACTCATTCCTGTATCTACAAGCTTTATGGATATAGGAAACTAGATGCACAAAATAAAAGTAATGTTTTATTTTACTTTATTTTTATTTACAATGTAATTTATTTCTACTCATAACGATATATTATATTTACAATTTAATTTCATTCTTAATTAACCTTTTGACCGCCAAGGCGCGAAGTGAAACGCTGTGCTCCTAACGCCAAAGACGTGAGTCGGCTCTTAGATAATGCTTGTTTTTTTTTCGAATGGTGCGGTATTATTTTATTTAACCTTTTGACCGCCAAAGACACCAACCATATCACGTCATCGCAAGTCAGTGCCCGTGACGCCACGACGTTAAATGGCGCGTCGAAGTTATTGCGAAAGAACTGAAATATAAAACGCTGCAACATTTTTTCCAGGTTTACTTTATTTATAGGTAGTGTGAGTTATTTTATACCTAATTTAAATAAAATAATACAGCACCATTCGAAAAAAACAAGCATTATCTAAGAGCCGACTCACGTCGTGGCGTTAGGAGCACAGCGTTTCACTTCGCGCCTTGGCGGTCAAAAGGTTAAATTAGGTATACAATAACTTACACTACCTATAAATAAAGTAAACCTAGAAAAAATATTGCAGCATTTAATATTTCAGTTCTTTCGCAATAACTTCGACGCACCATTTAACGTCGTGGCGTCACGGGCACTGACTTGCGATGACGTGATATGGCGTCTTTGGCGGTCAAAAGGTTAAATGAATGAGTATGAGTATGGTTTAAATAATAATTTAATTTTAATATCGACTCCATAGTTTTCTTGCCTTGGATCATGCGATGAAAAATCCGACCCCTGGCAATTACTATCACATGAGGGATCACATCTTTAGCCTCTGGGCTGGCAATCCATCTACAATCTTTCTGGTGTTGCGGATATCAATGGAGGATGGTAAATCCATCTTCCCTTCCATATGGTAAGCCAGGTTACTCATTTGCTTTCTTTATGGTATAAAAAAGTATGTTCTCTGTTACATACATTTTTATTTAAGTAACTCAAAATAAAAGTAATTGCCATGAATTACCAAAAACAGGACTTCACACCTTGTGATACTGCAGCATTGCCTAGTTATTCGTAGTTTGTGTGTGGCTAGGATTACAAATATGGATTCTTTAACAAAAGCTAACAGGAAAAACTGGGTATTTCTGAAAACAGATTTTATTTTTAAGAATGTTTATTTTACATGAGTGAACAAATGTTCCTTGAGCTGTGGCATATTCTTAGGCTTAAAACTACATTGGTTACACTGTAAATCCGTGGCTATGAGGCTCTTGTGCAGTTCATTTGATATTTTCTGAATGCTCCCATTCTCTTTAAGTTCACTTAGCACATCTGTAAAAAGTAATATAATTATTAGTCCACTTTAAATTTAACCCAACAATGGCTACATACAGGAACAAATTAAGCCTACTTTAGGAATGACTAACCTTGGTAAGGAATGAAAAATCTTGTAGTGAAGCTGTTCCAGTGAACTTTGGTTTTTAGACAAGGAGAAACCATGTCTGTGCTTATGACATGCATGTGGAGCCGCTGCATGCTGGGCACAGCGTGAAACCCAGCTCTGAGCGTGGTCCCTTCGTGGGTTTCTTTCAGTTCTTCATAGAAATCGCCAAACTCTTCCAAGAGACTTATATGATTCTTATTAAGTCCGTAAATACTACTGATATCATCTTGCGGCAACACCAGGTAATGAATTTTAGCCTTCGGATATTTATCTCGAATTACAACAACACGATCAGATTGTTTCACAATAAGTTCTGGGTCTTTCATAGAACCGACCAGACCTAAAGACCAGTGCCGCGGTTGTTTAGTGTTTTTATATGCATCCCCCAACATACTCGCATTCCTTTTACTCATCCTGCAGCGGTATATCAACTTACGGATCGGAAGCTCTAGTATAGTGATCACATTTGCAACAGAAGCTAGCTTAGCTTACGAATCGATTCATATTTTTTGTTTTTATATTTAAAAGAAAAGGATATGAAGCACGGTAGACGTCAGATTGACATTTAATAAAGTGCGTTCGTAGATGCTATTTATTCAATCGATGACACGCGTTCAGATTAATTTTAACGTAAAGGCGGTAATACACTTCAAAGTTAGACGCTATTGCAAATTTAATTATTATTAGGTCAATGTAATTTGTAAAAGTAATACGATTAATTGTTTATCGCTTCAAAAGTTGGATTTTATAAAGTACCTACACTAAAAATATAGCAAATGCTCATTGGGACAAAGTTACACCGCGTGAAAAGCTGTCGGAATTGAATGGCAATTGGAATTGAATAGCACATAGTGATGATAAAAACACGTTATTTATTTGCCAATGATACATTATCGCTACAACCCGTTACGGCGTAAAGTGTGATTAAAACACCAGTGAAATCCCGACTAATGTTAAAGCCCTAACAGACGATCGAATTTGGTGCGCACCGCACCACGAACATGGTACACTCCAAACGGTGCGCTCGATATATTTACGGGTTCTCGATCTGACGACATTGTAACGTGTGTCACACTCGGAGGTTGAATTCCGACTAAAGCGCCGAACGGTCCGGTGGCTCGCCCACACGATCGAGCTCGGTGCGGTCCGTACCGCACCAAATCCGGTGGCAAAACCATCGAACCAAGCGCACCATCATTAATAAATAATAATAATAATGTCCAGTGGACCACTAAACACACACTCGAATATGGTCTGGAGCGCACCATGTTCGTGGTGCGGTCCGCACCAGATTCGATCGTCTGTTAGGGCTTTAGATCGATAGGACTCGCGACAGACAGGAGTCCGATGGCGTGACCTCTACTCGTCTATAAATAGGTAGAATGAACTCGCCTTATGAATGGACCGGCACCTGAACAAAGTTTTTCCGAACTCCCCTGACGAGTTCTTGGCACTGAACTGCCCGCACACGCGGACGGAGTTGTGGGTGGGAACTTAACAGCAAGTCGTTACAAACATTTATTAGTTGTTTACATAGGATTCCGAGTAGGTACATAATGTACCTAATCGAATTTACTAAGGTTGGAATACTGCTTAAGTTACAATGAAACCACACTTTTCTATTACATTTATTTTAAAGCTTAAATTAATCACATTACAATCTAATTCATTCATTAATTGCTATCTTAAATTTTCTATAAATTCTAAATCTACTTATCATTATAAGCTACAGTCATGACTGAAAAATTTTGTAGTCACTTCCTGTAACTTGTGGTTTTTCAGTCATAAGTTCACCAAATGTCGATAAATAATAATACATCTTAATGAGTGCAACAAGGTAACTTAGTACAATTTACCTACCAAGTTTATGCATGAGAAGAAAACTAAGGCAAGATAATAAATAATTAGTACAAATAATACTGTTTCTAGTTTCTATTGTAAGGTGGGGCGGCCCGTGTAACCGGAGTCGGGCAGGGAGTGATGCGCGAGTTCCCGCAGGATTTGTTCGAAGCTTTTACCCGAAGGCGATTGGAGGCTGTTGTTCTTCAGCATTGTTGAGTTGAGGCGTGTAGCTAGGTAACACATCTAAAATGAAAACAAATGGTATGTGTTGACATTCGAAAACATTGCTTTTTTATACCATAGAGTTGGTGATTAACTTGTAATATTTGGGATTTCGATGTAAAAATGAAGGTAATTACAACATTTCGTTTAATTTTTCCTTATATTTGACCTGTTTTTCAGAAATTTCACCTTAGAAGTAAACTAACCGCCAACTTAGGTATAATCCAAAATATATGCTAGAACTGGCCACGAAACGTGGAATAGTCATAATTATGGTTATTGGCACTTGCATTTTTTTCCAATTCGACATAATGATGCTTTCATTTTAACTATATATTATTTAGAGGCACTTCGAAATCGAGTCAACTGTTAATAAAGCTAAATTTAAACAATAAAATTATACGATTAAAAACTCCAGTGAAAACTATTCAAAAATAGTTACAAAATCAGTCTTACCAACAAAGCGGACATGAATAGCAAAGCTCCGAGAGCAGCCGCAACCATCATAGATGTCGCGCACGTCGCCTCCAGTGGGGTACGGTGGAACAACTCTCCTGGCATCACCACTGTATACTCAAGGTTCTCCTTGAACCTCGTGAACGGCGTAGAACCGTTATCTGCCACCATGGCTGAGCTGGTGATGTTGTGCGTGTGAGAAGCATCGGGCAACGACCTCCGACGACGTCCATGACCTGAAAATATTATTTTAAGAAAAGTAAAGTAGTAAAATATTTTAATATTATTTTTAGGGCTAATTTCAAGCAGTTTGGTAATTATGTTTTGTATCAACAGCAACATCGGAATGGTAATAAGCATTATTATGCCACTGGCTGGCCTTTTTAAAAAAAAACTTATTTAAAAGTAGGTACCTAACAATACCTATACCTGCTACCTACTTATTTATTGGCAGCCATGGTAGGTATTGATATAACTCATAACCAGCGAGTTCGAATGAATAATGTACCTGATTAACAAATGCAAAAATTAATAATACCTATACCTACGGACTTATTGGCAGCCAGCCATGGTAGGTATTGATATAAATATTTAAGTCATAACCAGCGAGTTCGAATTAATAATGTACCTAATTAACAAATGCAAAAAGTAATAATACCTATACCTACGGACTTATTGGCAGCCAGCCATGGTAGGTATTGATATAAATATAAGTCATAACAAGCGAGTTCGAATTAATAATGTAGGTACCTAATTAACAAATAGTCAAAACAAATATTAAAACTTTTTAAAAATAATGTAAGTAGGTACCCAGTAGATTAGATACTCAGCAGCGACTCAAGTCAGTCGATTTTTAAAAATTTTGGTCGTCCTATTTGTGGTATTTTTGTTATGTAGTGTTCCCTCTAAGTGTATTATTCTTAAATTTATCATAGATCAATTAAAACTAGGTAGAGTTTTAGTAGAGCAAAATGGAGACTTACAAGAAAAATACTAAAACTATCGTGAGACTCACTCATAGACCTTCTACGTCTTTATATTATATCGAGATTAGCTACACATGTTTCGGGCCAATTTGTGGAACCAATTCGGCAAAACGCTGCCGATGATAAGTCACGAATCGACCGACATGTCGAGCTAATATAGATAAAGCGGCGAGTGTATCCGTTTGTCTTACTACTTACCAGAAGGCTCGAAGAGATCAAGGCAGTAGTCCGGCTGGCAGTCAGCCGCGTCCATGCACGCCTTTATCTGCGAATGTATCCACAGAGTAGACCGCTCCTTCATGGATGCGAGGAGGAACGCTTCGAAGTCCAAGAACACTTCGTTGTGGCGCTCTCTGTACCGCGCTGGCTGGTGCGGGATGATTGACTGGAAGTCCCGGTTACGGCAACTGGAAATACCAAGTTAAAAAAGATTAACCCACATAGCTCAAAAACATTTGAAACTACTGCAGCGACCCTAGCGCCATCTATCGTCAAGTAGTAGAACTTCTTCCACAGGCGTCATCAACTGTCAAAGTGTTCTATTTCGCGCTAACGAAGTTCCGACGGTCCGATTTACTATACAACAATAAGTCAAAGTATACCTGGGTATTTTAGGCGCAAGGCTAGTAACCTTCATAATTTTTTAACCTAAAATTCTACTAAAAAAGAGAGAGAGAGAGAGAGTTCTACGAAAGGTGAAATAGGCCATAGTTTTGTTTGTGTAAATTTTTGTATGTTCTTCCTACCCCATTTGGGATTACAGGCGAGATGTTATTGTATTTAAATATAGATACATTACAAGGAAAAATTAACGGGCATGTACGTAAAATTCAGATTAAGCGATCCGCTATCTCAGTTTATTCGTTTAATTTTTCAACAAAGTAATCCTTGCCTGCTCCCAATTTAATTCGGCAAAGAAGACAAATCGATTTTATTTGTCACTGGAGAGCTTTAAGGCTCCAAGTGGGTCGAGAGGCTAATAAATTGATCGCACCGATATGCAAACCGTAAAACTGTGTAAACGGGCGCTGCACTAAAATGAAAGCTGTCCGCATTTTTGGAATCGCAGTTTTGGACCATTGCAGTTAGCTGAGTGCAGGCTTGAAACCGGTCGAATGCAATAACACTGCGAAGCCGAGTTTGTTCAAAACTGTACTTTTAGGACTTTGCCTCGAATAACATTTAAAACAAGCCATTCAAAGCCAGTTGTTTATCGATATAAAAACCGGCATGTGCCTAAAATAAGTATACTATGTATTGGTAAGTCCACGGTCGCACAAGCACAGAATACTTAGGTAATAGAATAGTACAAAGCACAGAAGGTCTACTCCCGAACATGTTGTCTCTTTCTACTGTTACCTGCTTGCCGTGGACCTTTCAAGAGGTCTCGTCGCCGGACCGTACATAAACTAGGCCTTCCTTGTCACCAGTATGGTAGTCTATATTCACTGTATTTTTTTTTTTCGATTTCTTGTTAGAGGTCAGCAAAGACTCTAAGTACCAAGGTTTTACCAAAGTGACTCGAACTTTTCAAGGTAGAAAAAGTTTTTATTCTAAGGACGACATGGGTAATTCGGGTTAAAAAGTTAACTTGATATTATTTGGGAGTAATTTTACGTACTTATATCTAACTACTTAAGAGCGTGCACACAAAATTCGGTGATTTTGATGTTTTTCCAATGCTTTAGAAAGCTATAAATCCTTAAGTTTTTAAAGAAAAACTACTGTAACATATAAATAAACTCTTTTTCTAAGGATTAACGGAAAGAAATATTTTATTAGCAACACAGATTTCTTTTACTTAGCCAATTTGTTGAATGGTTTTCACAAAAATACGCGTCAGAGCTGTCTTTCACTTGAATATTTGCCATTAAAATTTACCATAAACGATATAAACTTGTTATTATCTGATAGACAATATAGTCTACTGGGGATTAACGGATTAACATGAATCAAATTATTGGTTTTTATTATTCAAATATCATTTTACATAATTTGAAAGTTGAACCATTAGTTTATTTTTTTTCTCATTGATTTTAATGTAATTACAAATGAAACAATTTTATTGTAAATTTACAGAATACGTTTAGTCTAACCATATTTTTTTCATGGCTAAATATGAGTTAATTTACATTTCACGATTTTTTAAACATTGGTCCAAAACCACTAAGGTCAGGTGGGGGAAGAGAAACGCAGGGATAAGAGGGCTCTACAGACCATAATCACTCATAACTCGACGAGTTATGGTCTGTGGTGCCTCTTACCCCTACCCTGCCCCTGAATTTCTCTTCCCCCACCTGATCTTATATTACGTTCGTAAAAAATGTGTGCGCCCTCTTAATGTGTACCGACTAAAACTGACTGTTTTTAGGGTTCCGTACCTCAAAAGGAAAAAACGGAACCCTTATAACCTTATAACGGAAACCTTATAAATAATATAGGATCACTTTGTTGTCCGTCTATCCGTCCGTCCGTCCGTCCGTCCGTCCGTCTGTCAAGACCCTTTTTCTCAGGAACGCGTAGAGGTATGAAGCTGAAATTTATATCAATTACTCAGGTCTACTGTCCCTTGAAGCTGTGAAAAAATCAAACTTCTAAGCCAACGCAATCAAAAGATACAGCCGTTTATGCCGCAAATTTTCGACACTTGCAAGGGAATCAAAACCTACAGGGTGCTTCCCGTGAACTCAGAATCTTGAAATTTGGTACGAAGCAACGTCTTATAGCATAGATAAAGGAAAAGTTAAGAAAACCATAAATTTTTAGTTGCATCACATAATATATTTTTTTTTAATAATTTTAAACTTACTACCCATTTCCTCATAAACGCGTAGAGGTATTGAATTGAAATTCATACCAAATACTCAGGTCTATAATACCTTTAAGCTGTAACAAAATCAAACTTCTATGTCAACGCAATCAAAAGAAACAGCAATTTAAGCTGCATATTTTGAAACTCGCAAGTACTCGCAAGGGAATCAAAACCTAAAGGGTACTTCCAGTCGACCAAGAATCTTGAAATTTGGCATGAAGCAACGTTTTATAGCACACATAAAGGAAAAATTCCGAAAACCTTAAATTTTTAGTTACATTACAAAATATATATTTTTTAATAAATATAAACTTATTACTCGATTGTCGTAATGAACGAACTTTGTAAACCTTGCAGGTTTGTACGGAACCCTCGGTGCGCGAGTCCGACTCGCACTTGGCCGGTTTTTTTAGTTACGGCCGACTTGCACTTGTCCGGTTTTTTAGTTACGTTTCCTCCTATTCGCTATTCTGAACAACGTTCAAAGACAGCAGCGGAGATTAGGTTAGGTATGTGTTGAATCCATGCTCCAGCTGGGGGTAAGTCCGCGTGTCGCTTTTTCCAGGTAACATCAATGCGCGAACTTATCCCCACCTCTAAAAGTCTTGCCAAGTACTATTAAACTTTACTACCTGGGTTATACAGGGTGGAAAGTTTCAATGGGCCCTGGAGGGGAACTACTCTAAATCTTTCAGTTAGCTCATTTTGCTGAAATGAAACATTCCTTCATTTTTGGAAAGAAACAAAACTGCATTAAAAGATTTTTAAAATTTTGCTAGTCTCAACCGGGAATCGAACCAACTAAAAATTAAAAAAAAATTTTTTGCTGGTTTATTATACAAATCGGTAGGACTATCGTTTAGGATAAAATACATGTCTAACAAACATTTGGTCTTACACTTAGCTAAGTACGAGATATCCATGAAATTGAATATTTATTACATGTTTTTTTACCAATGCCTAGTACTGCAGCGCTATTGTCTAACGCACCAAAAATATAAATCTTGTTTAATTTGACAGTTGATGTCAAAAATCGCTTCAAAATTGATACATTTCAAAGCGAACTGACACTAAAACTGTCGAATTAAACATGATTTAGATTTTTGGTGCGTTAGACAATAGCGCTGCAGTACTAGGCATTGGTAAAAAAACATGTAATAAATATTCAATTTCATGGATATCTCGTACTTATCTAAGTGTAAGACCAAATGTTTGTTTGACAAATTTTATCCAAAACAAAATAGTCCTACCGACCAGCAAAATTTTTATTTTAATATTTTTAGTTGGTTTGATTCCCGGTTGAGACAAGCAAAATTTGAAAAATCTTTTAATGCAGTTTTGTTTCTTTTTAAAAATAAAGGAATGTTTCATTTCAGTAAAATGAGCTAACTAAAGGATTTAGAGTAGTTCCCCTCCAGGGCCCATTGAAACTTTCCACCCTGTATAGCTTAAGCTTTCGCAGTCGCCCGTACCGCTCGCGCATGAGAGCTGAGGTCAGCACTGTCAAAGTTAAAAAAAGACTTCATCGTCATCATGCGTGTAGGTATTCCCATTGTCCACTAACCCGTCTTTGACGAGCAGCACTGCCCCGGGAGCGTGCGGCCGGTCCGGGTCCGGCGACACGGCCACCTCTAGCAGCTTGATGTGCCGCCATGCTGATTCGGGGTTGATGCGTGCGCGCAGCTGCAGTTTTGTACCAATCGGAACCGCCTGCAACGAGAAGAAGTTACAAACAATGCCAGGAGAATATGAATAATTGTTGGTTCATAAGGAGATTCGTATTGGAGGGTTACCTACTCTAAAGTTTAGAAGGCTCACAAGGCTGGCCAATTAATTTTCCAGGTGAGCAACATTTTTTAAGACTGTTACGACGGCGGGCCACAACGATTTTTCATGATGACCAATCAACTGCCACCGTGCGCCGTCAGCTTGCCGTCCGAACGCGCTGGGCAGGCAAATTCAAATGCCTTAGCCGCTTTCTTCGTAGCCCGCGAGCCTGAGTTTGAATAGACTCTAAACATAAAACTACTGTGAGACTATAGTGCAAGTTAGATGATACGATTTTAGAGAGAGAGGGAGAGTACATTCATGCATTGATTTACCTGGATCCTGCCATGTAACTTGCAAGTATCTGTACTACCTACTCGCTTTGTTTGGCTAGATGAAACTTTAACACACGAAATAGTAATCCGCATGCATGTTAACCTACGTACCGGTAACAATGATACAAGCGAACATACAGCAGTTACCTGATCGACGGGTAGGTCGACGGAGTGGTTGGTGTGGCGAGAGACCGGCGGAGCCTCCTTGTACAGGGCCACCTCGTATTCCAAGCGGCCAGGTGTCTCTTCCACCACCCCAGAGACTCGAGCGCCGTGAGGGCTGAAGGCAAAAACGTAACACACCTACACTAGAAAATGAGCAAGTAATAACATACTTAAACATTAGTCTTGTTCCTTGCAGGGTAGATTAAAGCATCATTATTCTGACATGCTTCCCTTGCTTCATCCACATTCATGAGTCTCAAAATATCGATTGACAATGTCCCCTAAGAATGAGAGGTGGTTGTGTGATAAAAGCATAGATAAATATTCGTATCACTTAGTCTCTTCAGTGGTACAATATTTAGACTAATGCTTAGCCAACTACAGTCAGCACCTCCCGCACTTTCCATCAAATGTGATAGAAGCAGAATCGCCGATTGGCTTCACGTAAAAAATAACGTAGGATGGTACTCACAAGCTACCCGCGAATCCTGCAGCCTTGTTCTCAATGATAGTGGGCTCAGGTGGCTTGCACATTATGATGAGCTCCTGATCCGACTGCATCACGACTCCAGGAAATTGAGGGAACCACACGCGTACATGGACAAAACCCTGAAAATTAAATACACTTGGAATGTTTTCCAAACAAATAATAACAGAAAGGGAAACCTAGAACTAGAGGTGGTTTTGGATACAATAAAGGCTATTACAATAATCAAGGTAGTTCACCCGCAGCGTAGTTCATCATAAGTACGTATAGTTTTCACAGTTAACAGCTTACTAAAAATTTATTTAAATAATTTCATTGATTAATTTTCTAACTTACGTTAGAATTGTCTTAAATTAATCGACGATTGATAATTTTAGAGTAGCATTGAGGATACCGCATTGGTAAATCCAGAAAACGACAAAGGAAGGAGGAAGGAGAAAGCGTATTAAGGAGGCACTGTCAGGCAAACGTAATTTACTGGTCTATATCCAACATAAATGGTGTTAGTAAGGTCTCATCAACATAACTCTATAGCAGTTACTTAGGAGCAAACACTTTTGCTAGTTATAGTTTGTTGTTTTTGCTGATTGTTTTATGTAAACAATGCACTCTACTTGCATCGAAATATGGGAAGCTCCGAACAATGAAGGATAAACCTTTTTACACCCAGAAGCGCTGTCTCAACAACTAACTAACGGCTTTTGTCGCCTATTTTCTTGTCCAATTTCACCACTTGTTTCGATTCGTTAGGCCGTGGTGGTCTCGTCATCATAACTGTATAGCACTTGAAAAAAATGTGGGACGCAAAGTATAATGCTCTTATTACAAATAATTCACCAATAGTAATTTCTGGGACTCCACTTCGATTGGCTTTCGCGTTAGAAAATTTTCAATTAGCCCAATTTCTCGTTAAGATTGGAAATTGCTTCTGTGTTGTGTCAGTTGCTATACTCCGTTTCATTTAAGATTAGATCTTAGCGGACTGAATTTCCAAATGTAAATCTGGAAATTAATTGTCATAACACTTATTACCGCTCGTTATAATGTTCTTAATACAAACGGTAAACATTTGCAGTGACGATTTGGTTTTACTTGTAAACGTGTGAAGATTTGACGGTTAAAATTCTAATCTTAAATGAAACAAAGTATCATCTGAATACCTGGTCTTAAGCTTTCCTGTCGAGCTCTACATTTCCATATAATCGGTGCTTGACACAGAAGCACTTAGTTTTCTCTCACCTCAATAGCGATAGTCTATAGCTACTTATAGAGGTACTAGCTGGTTAATCGCCTATCGGGTGTAAATAGTACTTAGGCCCCCTGAGACCCGACTCACATCCATACTGTTAGTACCTAACGGCATAGGTTATTACCTGACACCAACATATTTTATATCAACTAGCACACTCACTCAGAGCGACGAAGTAAGTATAGCACGTGCTAACAAATGTGTTACGATTTGCCTGATTGCGGTTTTAGTAGCTAAGGTATCTTCTACTAGGAGAAATAGTTTGGAGTTATCCAAAACAATTTCAATTGTTTGATATCGTGCACACAGGAAACTGTCTGATTATTATTCGTTGAAATGGTAGTTGGGACATTTTCAGAAAAAAGTGGCCCAGCACTTTTTATACGTAACAAGTTTTGGGATATTTCTACTTAGAATCACGAGCACAATCGATTTAAGTAATAACAAAGTATCCCACTTTTAATAGACAGTTTTGTTACCACAGTCGTACTACCTAAGTTGTAGATGTTGCATGGATCTTCACAAAATTTACCAATAAATTTTGTATGGAAAATTCCCATTAAGGCAAAACAGGTAGGTAGGTACTTTTTTTTTGCTCAAAACCCCAAGGTTCTAAAAACAGTTCTAAAGTGATGCAAATGACGCAAATAATTAACAAATAACAATGCAGTAGAGATATTACTGGATAAAACTTTACATTTAAACCACGGGTCACGCTAGAAGGTAGAAGTCAAAAACAGATACCTAAACGATATGGACAAAATTCCTTTTCTCCCCCGCAACGCAGTATAGGTAGTTAGCTATACCTAATGAAAATAGCAAATACATTATAGACCTAATACTTATTTTGCTTCTCTCCGAGTCTCCGAGGCATTATCAGCAGTAATGCTGCTTTGACAGTCAGCCGCAGAAAGACTATAAGTAGCTACTAATCTAAACTTACATTTCTTTTTAAAACTCCACATCTCGTGAAATCGGTGATCCGTAGTCTATACAGCAACCCCGTGGGATCTTCAGGTTCTGGCCTTATTTGACAGACTGTGTCCACGACGGGGTCCGTAGCGCGGTCGTCGGCGAAAAGCGGCGCGCCACGGAACCCTTCCGGTTTGCGCAGGAGTGCTGACACTGAGTCCCGCAAGCCAGAGCCACCCGTTGAAAATGTGCACTGGATGTCCGTTACTGCAATCAGAAGAAGGCTAGAACTAAATGGGATTTGATACACAGCTGTTAGCGTTGATTATGGTTGGGGAAGCTATTGATGAGCAGAGATTGTTTTCCAGCAATTACAGTGTAACTTGTGTAAACTTTACGGCTTATTCCCTAGTAGGGTGACCAGACCACACAGAACGTCACATAGACAAACCGTGATTAAACACGTTTAACCCAATTTTAGGTTAAAAGTAAGATAAAATATGTTCAATGAGAACAGGTTACTAACTTGTCGCCTGAAGCATTATCTTAACCTGATTTCCAAAAACAATGTATATGCCCTATTCTAGTAACACGTGATAAGACTAGCTAATGAAAAGGAATCATCTCTTTATATCTACTATGTCCTACCGAAATTTCTGAAAAAAATACGATTGCTGCTGATTAGGTAGAGCCAGAAGAAGAAGTAGGTACTCTGTCTTCGAATTTGTAAATAAATAGGGGCATTATTAATATAAAAAAGCTTTGAAATGACACTTGGGGTATAAATAAGTAATCGGAAATTATTTAAACTAGCGACCCGCCACTGCTTCGTACGGGTGCAGTTTTCTTACTGTTTTAAATGTAATAATACACTACAAATTTCGGCATTAGATTAGAAATCTCTACAATTATGACATACAGCGGGCAATGACTTTATTTTATACTATTTAGTGATATTATATACGTATTAAAATTAACGAATAAATCATATAATAATATCTTAAATGTGAAGTTCAAAGTCATTTTCTTATGCGCTATGCTTTTTATGTCGCTTGTCACGCAATAGCGGTACGCCTCTCTGTTTACTATACTTATCAATTACATCAAGTACCCGATAGTTACCATCATAGTCTTGTGCCAAGGCAGCTCCAACCTGTAACAATAAGCATTCAAATTGGTTAAAAGGAAACAAGAATCCAATTAACACTTGGCCCTCTGTACGTGATAAGACCATTGTTTTGTTTTTAAAGATCTTTGGATCCATGACTAATTAAGACAATTAGTGAAGCGCGTGGTACATTGAGTGGTGATCAAGATTATTTTTTGACACTACAGAGCATGCTTCTAGTTAATGAAATTACTGAGATTGAGTAATAATTCGTGAGTGATTCTTAGAGGTAATAAGGTACCTACTTACGAAACGATACTCTTTGACTCTTTTGGTGTCAGATCGGGTTTTTAGAAGGGCCAGTTGTCACTTGTCAGTATCACACATAGTTATATTTCATGAAAAAACATAAATAAGTATGGGGTACGACAAACGTGGCAGAGACTCGCTTCTTACGATAGTTATCCACCGAAGAAATAGACAGTCATAAGAATTGTAAAGGGTGAAATCAAATTACTGACACAAATTAATGCTTCCTACTTAGTTAGAGCTACGCAACATAATGGATTAGTTTGATTGTTAAAATTAGCGTGGTAAATTTTAGAATATTCATACTAAGGTGAACTGCACAGCAAATAGACACCTCAATTTTAATGGGACTAATTAAAACAAATGAGATAGTGTATTTTATTGTCCGGCACTAACTGAGTACCTACCTAAGAAACGGGATCCCCTTGGAATGCATAATTTTATTTAGACTATTATTGTTTCGCATAATTGATTTGGCATAATTAATTTTGGCATAACAGTACTTTCGCATAATAATACTTTGGCCTAATACTTTTTTGGCATATTACGCTAATAGCATAATTTCATTTGGACTAATTTTATTTTGTATTGGCCGAATACACATTACGCATACTATTGTTTGGGCTAATAATTATTTGGTATAAATGTCACTATGCATAATTTAAAAACTCAGTTTCGTTGTTACCATGTATTTACTATTATTAGGTTAGGTTAGGTTAGTATGAAAAACATCGCGGAATAGTTCACGGACCACCATCGACATCGATTTAGTTCCTAAATAATACATAAGTATGCATAGCATTGGTATGAATAGCAATAATTACTATGAGCCATTGGTACAAAACTTTACTATTTGTTGGCATAATACTGTTATGCATATTGATATGATGCCATTTGATTATTATGCCTATTTATGCTTATGCTTATAGACATTAGTCTTGGTGACAATTATGCTTCCTGTATTTATGCTTTTTAATGTTATGCATTAAAAATATGCGTAATGATGATTATGCATAAAACAATTTCGGCGGAAAGTGTTATGCGAAACAATATTAGTCTAAAAAACTTTATGCCTTCCAATAGAGAACCCTAAGAAACACTTATTTCGTACTAGCTTTCCGCCCGCGGCTTCGCCCGCGTGGAACTCGATTATATTGCGGTATAAAGCACAACTATAAGAAAACTTCTTGTTTCAAACGATACATCGATCATCGATCGATATCGATCTATCATCGATTGATATCGATCTATCATGCAAACTATATTTTTGTTTTCCTTCGGGAATATCATTTTTTTCCGGGATAAAAAGTACCCTATTATTTAATCCGGACTTCTATCTTTATGTCTGCAAAATTTCAAAGCAATCGGTTCAGTAGTTACGGCGTGAAAGCGGAACAAACAAACAAACAAACAAACAAACAAACAAACAAACAAACAAACAAACAACTCACTTTCTGACTTATAATATTATAGTATAGTAAGGATAAGGATAACCCTTTTGATTTCACCCTATATGTAAGAATGAACTTGTTTAGACCCACGTGTTTACTGGCTAACGTAATTTGCATCTTTATCTTCGATCGACGTCGCTTTTAGCACTAGTTTGTACCATTTAACAGAAATCGACAGCAACAACTATGATTAGTCTATTTCTAGGCTGAAAGGCTATGAAATTTAGTTAAATCAAGATTTTGTAAGGCGCAGCGCAGACGACAGACTTTTTGTGCGATCGAGTCTGCAGCGCACAAAAAGACTGCAAGGATTGTGTGCATTGTGCGTCGGACTTTTTGCGCGTCGTGTGCGTTACTGCATATGATCCCATCCTTATCCTTACTAATATTATATATCGGAAACTGAGTTTTTTTCTTTGTTTGTTCCGCTTTCACGTCGTAACTACTGAACTGATTGCTTTGAAATTTTGCAGACTCAAAGTTAGAAGTCCGGATTAAAATAATAGGGTACTTTTTATCCCGGAAAAAATGATGTTCTCGAGGGAATGTTCGCTTTTATACCGCAATATAACCGAATTCCACGCGGGCGAAGCCGCGGGCGGAAAGCTAGTAGGTTATATTTTCACAGACTAAAAAGTCCGTCACCGATAGTCTGTCGTCTGCGCAGGGTCTAACAGTGAAGGCGCCGGTGAATGTGCAAAAAATAGGCTGTCAGAGCGCCGTAAAACGTCCAATAAACCTGGATAACGCGGCGCTTCGATTAAAATGCTTTCTTATCTAATTAATGGAATGAAGGAGAAAGTCCGCAACACGAGTTATTTTATTTTTGGATATCGTAACTGTACCGTATTGGCACAGTTTTATGAAATGCCCAAGCCGGTAGCGAAGTAAAAACTCTAAAACAAAAGTAAAATCATTGTTTTGATAGAGATCCACATCTAGAGACCGTACTAAACTTACGTAGCGGTAAAAAAACAGATAGGAAAAGGGGTTTTGAAGTACCTATAACCCTGACTCTTAGAAATTTCGTGTTCCCAAAGGATTATCCGACACTTTTGTTATTAGGGTGAATATTTTCAAATGTACATATTACGCGGCCTTCAGTAAAGAACTGTCTAAAACGGTCTAAATTGCTCTAACGATAATTTTTCCACGTG
>BHDV01065646.1:14805-37508 GCA_005406045.1 Adoxophyes honmai
CCCCCCCCCGTAACTAAATCCTGCCTACGCCCTTGGTGCTCATTAAGAGAAGATTGTACGATAAGTAACGGTTCAAAATGTTTTGACTATTCAAATAGTTAATGCTTACAACAAATCTTTAAATATGTACATTACGGTCGGCGAACGAGTTTTGGAAGGGATACAGTAGCACACGACATCACTAATGTAGACTTAATCCTCTAAAGGCTGATTCAACAAAACCACAATAAGTCAATCCTCGCGATTAAATTAATTTTCACTAAAAAAATGCGGGCAAAAGTGACTTATACCAAGTCACTTGGGCGAGTTAAATCGGCCCTAAATCCTAAATTACTAAACAGTCACGATTTTATCGTTACGATCAATAATTTAATTGCAGATTAGCCTCTCCTCTGATGTAAGATCCCACATGTGTTGTAGAAAATTAGACACTAAATTTTGTAAGCTCCTCTTCAATTGACACGACAGAAATTACAGTATAGTTATATTTGAACTCAATGATGTCTAAGATCAAACTATATAGCTCAGAACCACGTTATTTTAAAACCACTTCTGGTCCTTCGAGCCGGATCAGTTATCTGTGGTTAAAGTAGAAAAAATAATAGTCTTCAGACTTTCGTGTCCATTATTTTAAGTATTCTTGTTTCTTGTTGCATCGCAGGTTGGTTGTGAATTGATAGGTTTCTTGTTTCAAAAACATTTTCCAAATAGATTTAAGTACTTACAGGCATCGTGCTACAGGCTACTGTATACCCACAAAAAAACATCGCGCGTGTCGACAACAGGTGTGATCCAGCATAAAGCAACATCGTGAGAATATATTTAACAAAATAACAATAATTATAACTTTAAGTTAATACACTCTGTGCGGTTAACAAAAATGCAACATCGATTAAATAGCATGTAACTCCGTTTGGTGCCAGCGGTTATGTGCAACATTATAAATTCTATTTACAATGGATATGGCAACACAAGCTCTAATACTAAAATACTTAGTAAAATAGGAATACTATCTTATTCCGATTAATAACAATTTAGGAAGCCTGCTTTGGGCACGAACACTAACACTCGAACACAAAGCTTTCTTCTTACTATTTTTTTATAACTATCGAGAAAACATTCAAGCTCGTAGCAAAAATGAACAATATCTCTGTAATACTCTATAACTCACACGCCAAATTATTTCTACGAGTATATTGACGATCATAAACAAAAATATATCTTTCTGATCGATTTCAAGCTTTAGTCTTCAGCCTTATATGTATACATCACAAGAGTAAACCGTCCCTAAAACGAAGACAAATTATATTGCACTTATTTTATTTCATTCATACATGTAGATAGAGCACGATTGTGTAAAATAAACGTTCCTAAGAACTCGTCGTGTCCGCTTTTCGTTATAAAATGTAATGTAAACATACATTATTTGTAAAACATCAACTTTGCAAGACTACGTAGCTAACGTCATAGGGTCAGTTCACACCGCGACGAGACGCGACGCGGCGCTGCACGACGATGCATGTGGTTTCGCGCTGCGCAGCGCGGCACCGCGCTGCACCGCGCTGCGCAGCGAGGCGTAGCCCGACGACCTGAATTCTCACAGTAAAATGTGAACCTTATCGCGTAGCGAATAAATTATATTTTGAGCGCGGGTGGCGGGAGCGGTGCTGGGCACGTAGCGCTGCCAACTCAAAATATACTTTATTCTCTACGCGATAAGGTTCACATTTCACTGTGAGAATTCAGGTGGTCGAGCTGCGCCTCGAGGAGCCGCGCGGTGCGGCGCTGCGCAGCGCGAAACCGCATGTATCGTCGTGCAGCGCCGCGTCTCGTCTCGTCGCGGTGTGAACTGACCCATAAACAACATTTTTTCTACGAGTTTTGATAATTTAAACATTTTACTTTCATACAACAATAAATATCAATTTAGTTTTACGTCTGATTGTGAATTTCTGAGCTGATCGCGTTGCAAAAGTAAGGCCGATAAACAATACCATCCGAATCACGGGGAAAGGGGTGGGTCGGTACAATACAGTAAAAGCTTGAAAAATCATTTTGAATTACTATAAAACTCGTAGAACAAATGTTGTTTCTGATAAGCTATCTAGTCGTGCGAGTTCGTTGATGTTTTACGAATAACCCTTGTACAAGGAAAGTGGTGCTATCATTTCATTGCAGGTATATTCTATTTGTTTGTGCTGTATTAGAAACACAATCATGACGTGACGTGATATGCTCACTGCGAGCGGACTAAACTTTTGTGACCAGTATGGCGTTCAGTTTTTCGCGTCAGTTGAACTGGCGTCAATTAAAAATTTGATCGTGAGTGTCGAATCAACACTCCGGAGTTTTAATAGAAAGCGTCACGAAATTTTCCGACATCATTAGTGGAAATGCAGCCCATATCAAGCAATGTTGTTATTGAAAGAATAGTACGAGTATTGTACCAAAAATTCTAGGAAAGGTATTCATTTTAAAGGGCTAGCAAGTGTTATACTGTTTCATATACCTAATAACCTTTTATTAATAGACAATGTTATAGCTGAACATGTTTTTCATATTCATATATTGGTTTTTATATATTTGGTATTGACATGTGCCTTTATCGCAAACTAAAACATGTGAAAAGGGGCGGATCCAAGTCAAATGTCAAGGGGGAGGGATAACATAGCAAGAGAAGGCTCACATAGCACAAGGGAGCAGGATCATATAGCTCAGGAGGTCACAGGAAAGGGGGGTTGGTCATATAAGTCAGGGTAGGGAGCACATGGTCATTTACTTTATTTATACAAGCTATAATTACATTTTTGTCGACATACACAGGTACCCTTATCCGCCCTTGAATGTGATCATGGTTGGAAGTGTTGGAACCTTTTCGGTTTAAGAACGCATATTTTAAAAATAATTATATCACAGGCAGCATTAAAGTGAGATACAAGCTCGTTAGCATTCTTCCACGACCACTCAACTATTCCGATAATAAATAAGAAACTAATAATAGTTCGATTAAATTCAACCCAGGCCCGTTCATCTCCTGAGGTCCACCATTTCCACCGGCGCCGAGTTGTCAATGTGGATGTGGTTAACAGTCTGAAAGAGAATGGGATACTATAATTACATTTCACACTTAGCAGTTTCATGCGTCTCAAAAGAACTTAGGGAAAAATGTATTAGTATACAATGATATTTTACTCTCCATTTTTAATTCACTCATCCTGTGTGGTGTCAGGATAGAATAACACTTCGCCATTTCTTCCGTGGATGTCGTAACAGGCGACTAAGGAAATAGGTTTACGCATGCTTTAGGCGACTGGATAGCAACCTGTCTCTATTATACTACCTGTTCCGTCTGTTTTCAAACCTAAAATTATGCTAGAAGTGGCTGCGAAGCCTGAAATAAATCATGGTTTTGTCTATGTCACGTTTCGTATGCTCTGCCTACCTCATCTGGGAATACAGCCGTGATTGTATGTATGTATCATAGAGGACAGACCCACTAAAGAAACAATGTTGGCCATCCAGATCTGAAAAAAGTTTGTGGTTTGTCACTTACTAACGTCACCATCACTGTCACGGAAACTGTACAGAGCCAATAACCGTAGAGAAAAAAGGCACTAGCGTTAAGCGCAATCTTGGGCCGGCCAATAAGAGCATCGCGATCGCCTTGATGATTTGGCGGAATCGTCTCCGAACAACCAAAATGACATTAGTACTCTGGTGGGTCTGTCCTCTATGGTATGTACCGTATGTATGTATGTAAAACTTACATAGAAGAGAGGCGGATCGTTGGGGTGCGGATGGAAGCCGCTCTGCCGGCAGTTGGCGATGAACTGCATGCCGTAGTCCGGCGTCAGCGCGAAGTAGCCCGTCCTGAGGGAACAATCCATTCACCGTATAGCTATAGTTAAGCTTCTCAACCGATAAAAATCTACCTATACAGATATTAAACTAACCTAAAATATTAACGGTGGATTTCCGGCCACCCTGTACAATTCAAAACATTTTCAAAAATCATCCCATGAAAGTTCTTTTCGAGATTATTTTAGCGTTCCGTAGCATTTGTCATATCAGCCATCTATGTCTACCAGCGCTTTCGCATTGATTTACATCGCATGGAAGAACACGTTTAAAAAACTTGCCGGACTGACGAAAAATGGAAGATCCACAAATTACATCAACACTTACTCATTGTACTTGGGCGCGGAGACGATGGCTATTGCCTCGGGCATCATGATCTGGTAGGAGCACTGCGTGTGAAGGTCCACCGAAGACAGGAACGCTGTCTGCGTAGGATGCGTCTACAACCACACCAACCAAAAACTTTATGTCACTGCGGAATTTTTATCCAATGTTCCATTATTTCAAGCGAAATAAATTTAAAAAAATCAAAGAAAAACGAGCTCCTATCATCTTTTTACTCATAAAGCCCAGATATACATTAAGTTTTTAAATACACAGTTGCAAAATATTCAGTAGCTAGAGTATATAAGTAAAGTAATGGAAAACGCCAATTTTTGTCCAAAGGGGCCAAGTCATCCAAACAAGAACAAAATTTAGTCACTCTTATCCGTTTTCGTACGAAATAAATCACTCGCGAATAAAGATCAACTTATTCCAAGAAAAAAAACCATTTAAGCCATTAATCCACGTCATTTTACACTCTGAGCTACACATGCAATAGAAGCTAGGACCCACTAGGTTTTGACATTTTGATTCTGAAGTAGAAGCGACTCACGTGTATCCATCCGAGGGTGATCAGGTTGTGCTGGTCCTGGTAGAGGAAGATGTCCTCCTCGTTGTTGGTGCTGCACGAATCCGCCGTGCCGGTTTGTTGAGGGATGATCACGTGCGTGATCTTCAGCTGGTCACGCTCCTGTAAGTTACAGGTCGAGCTGAGTTAAGATCGCTTGGCAAGAGTAGGGGTATGCATAGTAAGTATATCAGCATAGTGAAATAAAAAAACCAACATTAATTAAAAATTAAAAACACCCCCGACGAGCCCCAACCCAATGGGTTTACTGAACGTGTAACATTCTTATCGCACCAAACAAATGACCTGATGACCTTGAAGACCTGAGCCGATTTCCACCAAACATAGCTAAGAACACTCTCGACTGATATAACTTTCAAACAAAAAAAACCGCATTAAAATCGGATCATCCGTTTGGGAGCTACGATGCCACAGACAGATACATACACATTTACACACACACCCCGTCGTTTTTGCGTCGGGGGTTAAAAACGAATCTAGTCACGTTTTTATATCGAGAGAGACTGTGTCTCTAGTGGTTTTTTACAAGTTTTTATTTAACTTCACTTTTGTCTTTTCTTGAATCTCTTCCAATAGTTCCAATAGACCGATTGAGGTGAAACTTGGGGTACCTACTTAACTTGGATGACAATACAACATTCCGTTAGTGAACTTCTGGTGGCCCAGCCGGGACTGTCTCCGATGGAGGAAACTCCTCAACGGTTCGTCTGATTGACTTGAAATCTGGTGCACATAATCTAGGGAAGATAACAATGAAGTACAGTTTGCAAAAAGTACAGTCGGCAAAAAAAGCTAGTATCGAAAATGAAATTTTTGTTGGTAAGTTTATTCTTGTTAGACTTACGAGTACGCCGGCCAGCACGCCGCAGGTCTCGACGTCCCGCGCCGTGTTGTCGGCCGCGAGCCGCGTGAACCGCGCCGGCAGCGCCGCCGGCACCCGCACCGCGCGCAGCGAGCAGCCCGCGCCGCCCCTGCAAACATTAAGCGGCTAGTACACATTCGCCGGTGTTGGGCCAGGCTTCGCAATCGGGCCAATCACGGTCCGGCCAACACACGCCAACACCCCCTGTACACATTGGAGTTGGCCTGCATTGGGCCAGCATGGGCCAATGTGTACTAGCCCCTTTATACATTCTAAATATATAGAATGCGAATATGAATGTCCAGGATGCGAATGCAGATGAGAATGTTTGGTAAAACATGCGAAGATTGTGGTAACAGATATTTTATTTTAAAGTCAAAATTGTAATTGAACACAATTTTTTTATTTATTGTTACAAAATCAACAATTTTCATGTAATTGAATACAACAAGATATTTAAATGAAAAGTAATATAAAAAGACCTACCTACACCAATTCATTCATTAAAAATGATGCCAATATTCGCATCATGCCAATATGAATTCGAATATTCGTGACACTTTACTTCACTTTCACCTAGGAGCTACGCAGGGGCCGTTTTCAATTTTGACACCGTAGACACCAGGCGTGGAGGTTAGCAACTTGCTAAAGGCCGGTCGCGGAGCACAACGTAATTCGAGCATTGACACGCTGATATCTGTCTCTGTCGCACGCGTGCAGTAATATTGCCCTCACGCTCGCACAGTGCGACGCACGCGCTCAAGTGGGAGCGTAAGGGGAATATTGCTGCACGCGTATATACTTTTGACAATGCAGGGTAGGATACAAGCGTGACGTATGAGTGTAATGGGTGGTCAAGAAATGCTTCATCATCATCAGCCTATATACGTCCCACTGCAGGGCACAGGCCTCCTCTCAGTATGAGAGGGCTTGGGCGATAGTTCCCACGCGGGCCCAGTGCGGATTGGGAACTTCACACACAGCGTTGAATTACTTCGTCGCTGTGTGTAGGTTTCCTCACGATGTTTTCCTTCACCAAATCAAATTTGATATCGCACATAAATTCCGAAAAATTCAGAGGTGCGAGCCCGGGGTTTGAACCCACGACCCTCTGCTTGAGAGGCCACAGTTCGAACCGCTGGGCTATCACTATCAAGAAATGCTTACAATATGTGTATGTGTGTGTTAGGTGAACAAGAAACACTCACTGCGCAAGCGGCACCGAGGGCGGTATGAGCGGCGGCGCGGGCAGGTAGTGGTGCGACGGCGCGCGCGGCGGCTCGCTCGCGAAGTCGTCCGGGTACAGCACACCGCCTACGCCCGGGGCGCTCGGGGTAGACACCCACTGGTCCTGTCACATGCCATACAAACTGATAAATACACCCGTAACGAAATTAATTCCTGATACTATCACTAGTGTCCGACCGAAGGTACAATTTTGGCCGAAGCCGAAGCCGATTAATCGGCTTTCATGAAAACCTTCGGCCGAAGCCGACGCCGAAGCCGAAGGTGTGTTGACCCAAAGAAATGAGAGAATTTGCTAATAGTAAAAAAAACAGCAGTAAATTTTCTGCAGTTTTCGCTTCGAAATCAAGTGTGACTATGTTGTTATGTTATGTTTTGTCAGATATTTATAAGATTAATTGCAAGCAATGCGATCGGGTCGGCGAAACGCTGTTCTGCTAAGCGCTGCGCACTATTCGTCTCGCTCTGGCATCGTTCGTTCAATTTCAAATCACAATTTGCAAACCTTCGGCTTCGGCCAAAGCTTCGGCCAAATTTTCGAAGCCGAAGCTTCGGTCGGACACTACTCATCACTAACAAAACATAAAATGAAATTTAAAAAAAAACATTTTTTTTCTCATCTTCTGTGTCGGCTTCAGGTTTGGCTTTAGCCAATGGTTTTAGTGGACACTGATTAAACGACTTAGGCTTCGGCCAGAATTGCGCCTTCAGTCGGAGACTACTTACAGTGTCCCGCAGGTGTGGGGTGGTGGGCTGGTCCCGCTTGTCCTCGTCCGCTTGCAGTCGTTTCGCTAGCTTAGCATCTTCCTGCTCTTGCTTTCTCCTCTGTTCTTCGGCTATACGTCTTTTAACCTGTGTTTAAAATACCACTGTAAAACTTGTTTCATTTTGATTTCAAACCAGATGATATTTACTTCAACTTTTTTTACATCACTTCTATTTAGAATTGCTTTCCGTTCTATAGTTTTTGCTATAGAGTTACCATTTTCCATACATTTTGTATGAGGTAAAACCAGAGGAAATTACAAAATTTGTGTGTATATTTTTGAGACACATCATTCTCTCGAATTTGAATGTTAACACAAAAACATAATGTAAAAATATTACGAAAGGCTTTTGCGTGTCTTTTGATAGGTATTATGTGTATTTATATTTCACACTTTTGAAGAATTCTAATGCAGATTTTTATTTTGTAAGTTATGTACCATTCATTTATGACATTTAGTATTAATAAAATGAACCACACCCTGCTACTAAGTATATCCACAATATTATTTACCTCATTCTCTTGATACAGCTTATGCTCTTTGGCAAACTGGTCCAAAAGCTTCTGTTTCAGTTTTTCTGCTTTCGGCATGACTTCCTTCAGCTTGGCTTGGTTGACACTTTTAATATCAGCAGGGACAGTGGCATACTCAGGGTGCTTTCTCATCTTTTCGAGGAACAGTGTCATGAACTTCATGTACAGTATGTATGCATTCTCAAGGCTACCCTCTGCTAAGTAAACATTTGCCATCCTGACCATTTCAAGTCCTGATCTGTAATACCTATAAAATCATATGAATTAGAAACTTTACTATGTATCAACTTCAAACATTTGTGTACAAATTGTAGAATCTAAACATTCAACGCATATTATTAAATTTTAAAACTTCTATTCATTTATACAGATTTTTGTTTGTGAAGACTTTAAAAAATACTTTTGGATTTCAAACAAAAGAAATACCTATAAGAACAGTTCTGAAACATTAAGTGCAATGAGTCATTGTAGTATGACATGGTGTAATAAATAAAATGTTTGGTAAAGTTAATAGCATCGGCCACATTCTTAAGGTTCTCCCTAATTATACCGTGAAAAGACATCACACCCATGGAATTGCCTTTAAAGAGTAGATTACTGCTGGGCCCGCAGAAATAAGAATATTTGCCTCTCATCTCTGCTGAAGAGTATGTTCAAATAAGATCAACCAAAGACATACCTCCGAGGAGGTACGTTAGGGTCGACCTCAACCATGGCCCCGTAAGTAGCTAGCTGCTTCACGCGAGCTGATGGTTCCAAAGAAGCGATGTCCACATGCGGCTTGTGCCTTTTCTCTTCGCTTTGCATCGTTTGACGATTAATACAAACACTTAATGATAAGATTGATATAAATAACAATGATAAAATAAATACTACTATTGCAGGACTAATCACAATCAATCACGATTTAGCGACTTTAAGGTTGATGTTGATACTGTTCAAAGTGTTCAACTCCACAATACAAGGATTATTTCATTTCTGTCAATTTTTATAGTAGATTGTCACTCTTGTCACCATCAATGTCAGTGTCAACATATTTTTTTTGTCTTTCCTTTAAGAAAAAGACAAAGACTTCAGCGCCATACAGCCTAGTCTGAGGTAATATTCTTTTATTATTATTTATAATTTGCTAGAAATAAAACCTAACCTAACTTAACCTAAATCATTAGAATGCGAGAGTGGTGAAGTACGCATTGTAATGCTCAATGAAGTATAGCACGAGATGAAGAGTCCAAAGCAGACGTAATCGCGGGGGGGCAATTTACATTTCCTTTAATGTTCATGGATAATTGACACATTATTGCACTATTTCCACCACACTAACACAATAAGAGCCACTACATTTTAATTAATTGTATTGAAAAGCAAAGTGCGTCCTACTCTGTCAGTTTCCCGCGCTAGACTCTTTTCACCGACACCTTAAGATCTAGGCTTACCTACTTTTATTTTTTTATTGTGACGGAATGGATGGAAGGCACTCACAACCATAATTACCATAATTAACATAAAACTACCGTAAGACTCCCTCATAGTGTCATTTCTTTATTCTCTTGTGATGATAATTAAGTATTATTAAATTAATTATGTTGAGTACTAGCACCATAGGGGACCAGTATATATTTTTTCTCATTTCATTTCATATATAGCCGCCGCGGCACCTAGATGAAGGGCTACGAATTAGGCCGAAACACGTCGAGCGACACTCAATTTAAAACGTGAGTTAGGTATCCGTATTTTAGAAGATGACATTGTAGTCTCACGGTAGTTTAATGTTCAATGATACAGTGATATCAATATCTTTTGGCGACAAATTAAAAATGTCAGGATTTGATTATAATGTAATAACTATGTACAAAATAATTATACGATCTATGAATATATAATCTATTTTTTGCAAAACAATTTCATGCATATGAACACAAAAATGAGCAAAGGACACCAAACTATAGTAGACAAACACATCACGCAGCACGTGAAACAGTTAGTAAAACAGCTATGCCATTGCAAAAAACAAGGATATAAACCTGGAAACTTTTTGTAAACCCAAAAACACGGTTTCTTTCTGAGAGTACGAATCCAAATTTCGTCGCAATTAATCGGTTCATCACCCCACGCTTCTCTCTCAGCATCCCTAATTGATTGCACCAACCCTCTGTCATTTTTTCCTTTTTTCTTTTTTTTCTTTTTTTTCTTTTTATTTTTTCCCCCCTTTTTTTTCGCCTTTGTGCTCAGTTTACCTGTTTTTTCTTTCTTCTTCTTCTTCCCTTCTTTCTTTTTTTTACCTTTCTTCTTTTTCTTCTTTCCCGTCTCGTCGTCGTCCTTGCCGTAATGCACCAAGCCAACACTCGTAGGATCCAACTCGGGTTTGATAGTTTCACAACAAACCCTGCAAGGCTTTTTTGACCGTCGTGGCTCTGTACACGGTCTAATTGCTCCTTTTCTCGCTGCGCGTGGCTGCGTCGTTTTAGGCATTGGAGAACCCTTTTCGTCATTAAACTTAACCTTCTTTTCTGGAATACCTCTGTTTCCATCTGTTTTTACCGGCATAACTGTAGGACAAACGTTTCGACACGATTTGGCTTTTCCACTACACGTAACACCATAGCAGTTTAGTGGCTTCATCAGCCAGCCCCGTAAAGCTCCCCCATAAAACATTCTATACTGCTGACTTGTGTCCGGATGTCTTTGGCCACATGACTTAATCGCACATGGTGGTATTTTAATAGGGCACGCGTCTAAGTTTACATTACATCCTTTCTTGCACGTCACTTTAGATTTTTTTGATTTTTTTGATTTTTTAGAACACTGAGGTGGCAAACAAGGTTCAGGTGAGCAAGAACGAGATTGGTCTTTTATTTGACACGAAGGTAATGCAGACTTGCAAGCACAAGTGAGTGCATCCTTGATAGCGCACCAATTATCCATTGAATTCGCTAGCATTTTTGGGGCACGATTAAGATGACATAGGTTTCGTTCGCGAGGTTTGCGAACAGCATTAGTACTGTCCGGGCATTCCACTGTTAAGATGGGTGCTGGTTTTTTAGAAGATCGCAACGGATAAGTTACTAGCCAACAAAACGAATAGAGCAGAACACAAGGAAAAAAAATAATAACAGCTAATCCAAAGAAACAATTTTTGAAAAAGCCGTTTGATGTTTTTTCTTTTTTGGGTTTGGCTGTTTTCGATGAACGCTTCTTCTTCTTTTTTTTTAACTGCTTATCTTTTGACTCTTCTTCAGGTTGACAGCAGAGCTTAGCGCTCGTTTTCTTTGTGGTTGCTTTGCTTTCAGAGATTTTCGCTGTCGGCTCATTACCATAACTAGTCTTAGGCCCCGTCTCGCACTCGTATGTATGGCTGACCCGCGGGCAAGGCTGACTGCATACCGACTTAAATCTGTGGTCCATGTCAACATCGTCGAAATGAAGCGTGTTTAACGAGCGGGGGCATCCCTGATAGCTCTGTGACTGCCCTTGTGTTTGCGGGAGGCACACAGGCTGCTCTTTCTCTAGCGGAAATCCCACAACATTTAAGTGGGGAAGGTGGGTACAGTCGTAACTAGGAGGATCACCCTGATCGCCTTCGCAACAGTCACCCATGTTAGCGACATGAAAATGATGATTGCAAGATTCACGTCCTTTTTCTCGTGATTTTTTCATTTTCCCAAATATGCCTCTACAGTCTCTTCTACAGTCGCCACTTGACTGGAAATACACAGCTGGATTATTTTTAAAAATACCTTTCTGATGGCATTCTTTTCTATACAATGTCTCTAAATGATCTAGTGATTCGTTTGTCCTGTAAGCATAGTCATTAGGGGGCTGGTAAATTTTGCGTCGTCGTGGAATCTTTGTCGTTTCACTAGTATAAATTACTTTAACATCTTTTTGCCACTTTTGTTGATTCTGTGTTTTTCTTTTATTTGTAGTATTTTTGTCTGCAGTAGTAATTTGCTCATCGTCTTCGTCTACGAGTTTATCTGGATACATATTATCTTCTGATGTAATAATTTGGTTGAAATCTTTGGCACTTATGCTGGTAATTGTGTTATTGCGGGGATTCTTTAAGACTTTACCTGAAAAGCAATTTTCGTGTTATTAAATTCAGTTCAGTAGGTAATTTAGGAATATCCAGAGTGATGGGCACCAGTGATTTCCCGGCCGACAATCATATAAGGGTATACTTACTTTTCCAAGTTTTTTTGGGCGTAATCCCGGTATTGGACTGGCTGCGCCTGGCCGGGGGAGGCGCCGCTTCCGCAACCATTGCTCCGCCTGCGTCTGAGTGTACATCAGCACTTAACGAATACTTCGGGGGTTTCGGTTCTTCTGGTATAGAATCAACTTTAACTTCCGGAAACTCGTTTACACTACCGTTATCATCGAAAGATATTAAGCGAAACCTATAATTCAATTTGTCGTCGTTCATTACGGCAACACTATCTACGTAGTAAGAGCGAATATAAATAAATTATAAAATTCTTGCTACTATATAAACTCTTCATTTAATATTAAATTTATACATGACATTTAAAAGTAAAATATTCCTTAATAATATATACCGTTATAAACATAATGTAAACAATGTTGAACAATGTCATGTTAGTGTTATAGACAAGAACCAAACATAGATTATATGAAATTCAATGAAACAAGAAAAAAGGTTTAAATTAAGTACGAGTATTGATAATAGGCGTAAAATAGGTATAAGGTAACCATCCGAGTGCTCGACGTTGTCCTAATACATGGCATGGGCTACCTGCTCTATCTCAAAGCATACATACATAACATCACGCTTGTATCCTCAAATGAGATTGGCAGAGCCTCGGCAGAGCACATGAAACGCTCTATAGACAAAACGAATTGTAGTCACTTTTAGTACTAAGTAAGTATTTTTTGGATTTAAATGTATTTTAAAGATATTATTATGTACAATAGGTTGCTAGACTGGCGCCTAAAATATACCTTAACTTATTTCCTTAGTCACCTCTTACGACATCCACAGAAGAAATGGAGAGGTGTTAGAGGTATTCTAAACCCGAAACCACATGGCGCTGCTAAATAAACGTTTACACGAAGCTTAATATATTGTCATAAAAAAAAACGGCAACGTAGGTACCTACTTGCGATTCCTCTGGTCAGGTCTGGTACATTGTCACGAAAATTACACTGTCTGTAGCATAAGTAAGTAAACCGTACATCATCCAGACGAGGATATAAAATTACTCACTCTTTGCTCACGACGCAAGAAATCAATTTACTAAGACAAAACTATACTTAAATAGGTAGGTATTCTCGTTCGGTTAAATTGGCCTTAGTAAGTTAGATAAAGCTTAGAAATTAAAAGAATCAAACATATTTACTTAATTTGTTTATTTCTCATCTTTAAACTTAAAGACTGTATCGATAAGTATAAGGACAAAGAAAACATGAAATATATTCAGATTTTTTTATTAAACTAAAACAAAACACTAAACCAGCTATTGAAACGCATTCTAACAGATAATAATAAAGAACAGAAAAACATAATTTGCCTATTCTTTAACTATTTTTCTTATTCGTCCGTGAACGCTTCCCATTAAGTTTTGGACAACCTTATTTGACACTATCTTGGCAGCCTTTGTCCAATCTTTTTTGAAACTTTCAATTGAATCGGATGCTGTGAGCTTTGTTCTCAGCTTTTGCTTCATTATAGCCCGATGCTGTACAATAGGACGGACCTCAGGGCAGTTTGGTGGATTCATATCCTTACGCACAAAATCAACGTTCTTATCTCCCATCCATTTTGTACTTTTCTTGGCGTAGTGGCAGGATGCCAGGTCGGGCCAAAACAATGTAGGCCCTTTATGTTTTCAGATCATGGGCAAAATACGCTTATGTAAACATTCTTTAATATAAGTATCAGTGTCCATCGTTAAGTTCGTAGCAAATGGGGTTGACTTTATCCCTTATTCGCAAATAGCTTGCCAAATCATGACCTTAGAACCAAACTTTTCCACAAAAATGACGTAACGGATTCTTCAAGTTCCTATCCTTTCTGTTTGGTGTAAAATTGGGGGACCCGAAGTGTCTTGTAGTCCAATTTTAGGTATGTTTCGTCATCTTGGATAATGCACTGTGTTTTCTTCGTTGGAATGCTATTATACAGTTTTCGAAGCCTTGGTTTTACCGAATCAGCTTGTTTTATGCTACGTTTGGGCCTTTTTTGTTTTCTGTATCTTTTTAAGTTGTAGTGCTTCTTAGCCCTTTGTATCATTCCGATTGAAGTTTTAAATTTTCTGGCCGCATCTCTGATGGACATACTGGGATTGTTCTCAAAACATTGGCGTATTTTTAAATACAATTTTGTGTTATACGGACCAACGCGTCTGCCGTTTTTTGACTTGTTAACTCAAGATAACTCGCTACCATATTTTTTGATGGCATTATGTACGGCTGAACGGCTTACGTTTTCAAGTTTTGCCAATTTTCTTATCGTAATACCCTTTTCGCGAACATATTTGTCCACAATTATTTTTCTCTGTTCAACGGAAAGTCCTTTCATTTTCAAGAATTTTGACAAATAGGACTTCAATTGTTTAAAATTGAAAATAGCACTGTTCTCTCAGAAAGACGGAAGAAAAAAAAGCCGAACTTATGAACAAAAAGTTAATTTAACAGATGACGTAAGTTGTCCTTATACTTATCAATACAGTCTTTATCTACTTTCAGTTGTACGGAAGAGGATTTATAACTGAAATACTTTACGACAACTCACAAAACAATCTACCTAATTGCAAGAGAAAAATATAGACTTTAAGCAGAACATACAAGGGATACAAATACACGCCACCCCCGCGAACACCAAGCACAGACTGAGGACCTTCCATGGGGACGATAGCCCGTCCGGGATTTTGAACGGAAGTTTGGGAAGCTCCGGGTAACAAGGCTGCCCACAACAACTTACTTCTTGCTTAGGCGACGATTCGAATAGCTCGCAAGGGAAGGAAATCGGGGGTAAAGATATCTTCGGAGGGGCAAGTATTGTATTATTATTGGAGCATAATTGCGGAAAACATTTAAATTTATTTCCAAATAATGTATTGGGTGCAGAGTTGAGTGAACAAAAGGGCGGAGCAGGAATTTGTGGAGCAGCTGAAAAGCATTTGCGGTTATTATTATTACATTTTGATTTTTCATCTATCATCTCTAAAATAATATTTGCAACTCTTCTCTTCAGTTCTTCGTCATTGTCGAATTCACTAGGAGCACTGCTACCATTACAAGAAATATTGCCACACTTACAACAAGTGCTACATAAAGCGCCCGACTTGCGTTCTTGCTTCTTGATCTTGCTTGATTTGTTGCGTTTGCTTTTCTCGATCTTATTTGGTTTCGGGTTTGGGTAGCATATTAGCTGGGATCTGGGTGTGCATATAGGCCCTTCCCCTTCCATTTTCGTTACATATGTTTTACTTTGATCTTGTGATGTGGGTTGCGAATCTATTTCTGGGTGTATGCACGGACATTCTATTTGCTCTGCGGAGTCTGTATTTTTTTTCCTACCCTTTCGTTGAGTTCTTGTCTTCAATTCAGAGTCACTAGCGGGACACCTACATACACATGGACACTTCAGTCTTTTTGGAGAAGCTGTGATCTTTGTCTTGTCTTTACTTTGGACTTTTGGCTTCTGTTTTTTATTTATTTGTGGACTTTTGGGGCCTGTTTCTATTTGCATGCCCGGGTGTTGGGTTTTTGGTACTTGTTTCGGGTCAATTTGTGGACCCCTGCACTGCAGTGGACACTCTAACCTCCTTGCAGGGTTTGTTCTTGTTCGCATATTCGGATGTGAGGTTTTTCGGCAATGTTTTGAGTTCACTGCTGGTCGCCTGCATACCGTTGGATATCGCGACCCTCGTTGCAGCCCTGCTTGTCTTCTTATGCCAACTGATCGTCTTTGTAACCTCTGTAACCTCTGTGCTGTATCCAATGCTGATTGTCCATATATCCACGGGAATTCTGACTTTTGTGACGAATCTGTTGTAGTTTGCCTCCTGTTCAGTGCCGGGATCGATTTTATTCGCCTGCATACTGACGGACATGGTATTTCAGACTTATTTTCTACATCTTTTTCATTACGGCCGTATTCGGGTTGAGATTGAGACTTTTTTACCGTAATTTTTCTCAGTCGGTTCCTAGGATTTCGATATGGTGGTCTCATTGATGGACACGTCGTTTTCGTGCACGTAGGCTCAGATATTGAGGTTTTTACTTTTACCGGAATCATTTTAACAAGTACACGCCGGCATGATTTGCATTTTTTGACTGCTCCTGACTTCTCACAACTACAACCAACAGTCGGAGTTTTCTTGGAATTGCAACGGCATAGTTTTATAACTCTTGTCTCAATTGATAATAGTGATTTTGTTTTGCCAGGTTCCACTAAATTTGGTTCAGATAGGGATTTCGATTTCTTGTCTAGTTTTATTACTGTTGTTTTTTGTTTCTTAAGTGACATTCCTTCAGACTCCTCTGCTGGTTTTTGTTTTAGCTCCTTTAGCGGTTTTACGTTTGATTTCTTTGGCAGTTTTTCTTTCAACTCTTTTATTAGTTTTTCTTTTGCTTTCTTTAGCAGCTTTTCTGTCGGTTCCATTTGTGGCTTTTCTTTGGGTTTCTTCGTTGGCTTTTCTTTGGGTATCTTTGGTGTAATTTCTTCGGGTTTCTTCGGTGGCTTTTCTTTGGGTTTCTTCGGTGGCTTTTCTTTGAGTTCCTTTGGTGGCTCTTCTTTGGGTTTCTTTGGTGGCTTTTCTTTGAGTTCTTTTGGTGGCTTTTCTTTAGGTTTCTTCGGTGGCTTTTCCATTAGTTCCTGTGGTGGCTTTTCTTTGAGTTCCTGTGGTGGCTTTTCTTTGAGTTCTTTTGGTGGCTTTTCTTTAGATTTATTCGGTGGCTTTTCCTTTAGTTCCTGTGGTGGCTTTTCTTTGAGTTCCTGTGGTGGTTTTTCTTTGGGTATCTTTGGTGGCTTTTCTTTAGGTTTCTTTGGGGGCTTTTCTTTTGGTTCTTTTGGTTCATTTGGTTTTTTTGGTTCTTTGGGTTCTTTTGGCAGCCTTTCTTTAAGCTTCTTAGGGAACTTCTCCTTGAATACTTTTAGCGGTTTTTCTTTTGGCGTCGTTAATGGTCTTTCCTTTGGCGGCTTAAATGATTTTTCTTTTAATTCCTTTGGTGGTTTTGCTTTTGGTTGTTTTTGTGGTTTTTCTTTAGGCTGTTTTGGGGGCGTTTCAGTTAACTCCTTTTGTGGTTTTTCTTTCGGCTCTTTTTGTGGTTTTTCTTTCAGTTTCTTTGGCGATATTTCGTTTTGCTCTTTGGGCGGTTTTTCTTCTAGGTTATTAGGCTGCTTTCCTTTAGGTTTCTTTGGTGACTCTTTTGGTTCCTCTGTTAGTTTTTCTTTTACATCTTCTGATAATTTTCTTTCAGATTTCGGTATCGATTTTGTTATGGATATCGCTTTCTCAGAAGAAATTTCTCGTTTTAGCTCTTCAAATGCTAATTTACAACATTTACAAGGCTCTGATTTTTGCTTCTTAGCTTTGAGTTTCGCCTTAATCTTGGTTATTAACTCATAGAACTTGCTTTTTAGATTTCTATTTTTACGCATTGCAATACACGTATAATTATTGTCATTGTTGTCGGGAAATCCACTGCATTGATCGTAAGTTAATTTGACCTTACTACATTTTCTGTTTGTTCTATTTAGTTTACTGTTATATGCATAACAACTTCGATTGATTTTCTTCTTTTTTTTAAAGTATTTTGACCAGTTAGTGCTATCTTTATGATTTGCAAATTTACATTGAGACAAAGTATTCGAGCTACAAGTAAGTTTCGAGGCCTGGTCACAATTAAATTTCCCTTTGCTAAGGCACGCATTTTTAAGGGAGTGTTTTTTATTAGAGAGTTTAGCAAAAGAGTGAGTTTGAGTTTCAGTTGTGCAATGTTCATAATTTTGTGCTTTGCTAAGGCACGCATTCTTAAGGGGTTGTTTTTTACTGAAGAGTTTAGCAAAAGAGTGAGATTGAGCTTTAGTTATGCAATGTTCATAATTTTGTGTTGATTTTTTCTTACTCTTTGAGGGAGCAGCACAATAGCATTCATCATAGTTTATACATCGTATAAAATTTTCTTCACAATTCTTCTGACAATCGACGCTTTTTTTACGAATCGGCTTGGTTCTTTTACATTCGACCGGCTTCTTTAGGGAACATGAAGAAACAAAATCACCGTAATTAGTCAACCTTATTAGGTTTTCATTACCATCAATGCATAGGCAAGACTTAGATTTGTAATCACATTGAGGCTCCTGATATATTGGTATAACTTTATACCTATAGTTCTTATCTCTCCTACGCCACCCCATGATGTTGTGTTAAGATAATATGTGATATGATTGAACGAGTGCTACCCAAACACAATCGGTTCTTCAGTAAAGGCGACATAATCAGTCTGCGTCGGTGCCACAAGGTATAATTGAATCTAAAAGCCTACATTCTTGATTTCATTAGAGTTGATGTGTTTTGAAGTCAATAGTTTGCCGTTACATATTTTAATGCATTTTAGTGTCTACACAACTTTTGGGCTTTGGTTTCCTGCGACAACTGTATTAAAAGCTCTGTGTGGTAGATTCTAAGTGATTCTACATTATTTGACATGTTTTTGACAAGTATTTTTTTTACTCTCTTTGTTGATATCACAATGTATAATAACATAAGATCTACAGGTAGACCAAGGGTGGACCTATTTACAAGCCAGTAAGTAACAAAAAGGCCGGAACTTTCTTCACACTGACGCAGAGAGGACGCAGTTAACTAAAAAAAAATCCGATTCCTCCAAGTCTTCCAAGCATCATCCTCAAAATTTTGTGACGTACCTACGTAGGTACTATTAGCAATAAAATAAATGTCGTGGTGTGCCATCCGATAAGCAAGCCACCATTCGGCTATTCTCACAAGAGCTAAATTTTGCATGTCCGGGCCCTTAAAATATTCCTAAATGTTCCGAGTGACCTATTTGTATTTTTTAATTATAGTTTATACATGTGCCTAGAGGTATTTTCAAGCATTTAGCTCTATGTATGAAAAATCATACATACATATTTTTTCAAACACACGTTCTACGATTACCGTAGGCTGTCCCGGCGCCAACTTTGTTTGCAAAACTACTGATTACAATTGTCAGAAATAAATTATAGGTATGAGGTTTATATTTATACATCGTTCAATAGTTGCTCATTATTTACCCAAAAAGACAGATTAATACAATCATTACTTTACAATATATCTCCCAAGATACGAGTGTCCCACCCGCAAGTATAATTACCGTAGATTTACGTTTAGGAAGTTTTTATTCCTAAACGCCGAAACATTTTGACATCGCTATCGCATTAATCCCGAGCTATCAGCCATGCTGTGGCACCCGAACAGTGCAGACTTAGGAGTGTCGTCCGGTTTGCCCGTTATTTAAGTAAGTATCTAATTACCGTAGCTTTGGATTTCAAATTATCTAATTCACGTTTCTGAGTTTGCGACTTTCATTTTTGATTAATTGCGTTAGCCCTCTTGTGGATTAAGGCATTCGTCTGGCCTCCATTCAATATGATTCACGATGAATGCCTAATGGTTTAAGATGTTGAGATTTTTTTTTTAAACGTGCGTGTTCTGACTACCGTGGCACTAATTACCGTAGAATTTCTAATTACCGTAGTATGAAAGTAGTGTATAGTGACCAATGTTTTTGATAATTTTTCATGCTTTATTTGTTCAAAAATGGCAGCAAATTCAAACTATCAATTCTTGATATGATTATTATAATAAAAATGGCGTTGATCTATTTGAGGGGAATATATGATTAAAAAAGTGCATGTATGAATAGAAACAAGCAGAAATATTGAAACTAGCATCTCAATGCAATAGATAAATATAATAAGGGTTCATGATCAGACCAAAACTTATGTCTGTATGTTCTTAAGAGTATTAATTATACATAGATGTACTTACATTGGCCAAATGCATGTCAATTCTTTAAAAGTTTTTAAGTAATGGTATGGTGTTTATTCCATAAATAAGTACCTACAGACACATGCCTATAACAAGCCGAGTAGAAGTTTAGGTCTGATCATGAGCCTATATTAATTAAAATATTTATCTACTTGATTCTACTGCATTGATATGTTATTTTCTTGTTTCGATACAAAACAAATACATAAAGGGAAGAATCCCCATTTTGTTATCTTTTTCAAAGTCTTTAATGCTTGTGATTATCTATACTTACAAGAAAATTTATTAAAAATACTTCCCGATACGAATATCGTTTTTATGTTCTATAATTATGTACTCAATTCAAATCAAATCCTTCTACCTAATTACCGTAGTCAACAAAAACACCCAGTTCATAATTACCGTAGCCAAGATTTTTTTCCGGCTTAATAACTCGAGAACGGTCCAACTTATTTTAATGCCAAATAGATATATTAGTATGTTAGCTCATATACTTTAATTTTTTTACGTGATTGAGTACAATAAGTGGGAAATAAAAATGGCTACGGTAATTAGGCTGAGAACACCAAACTGTGAGAATAGCCGCATTATGAAATTTACGAACAGTTAATAGAAACCTTAAGAATAGAATTAAGCCTAAAAAAAGCACTACTGCAAAATAAGCGCGGTGGCACCTATTTGGCATATTACCTACTCATTGGCTAGATAAGTAAATCGTCGATCAACTATCCATCAACAATCGGCCGATTGTACAAACAGTAGATACTGGCTCCCTACAGTGGTAAGTACAGCCACAGCCACACACGGCGATCGTTTAGTCCAGAGGTTCCCAAACTATTTTTACTCATAGACCCTTTCGAAGTTTTCGATTCGGTGGACCCCCTGCTGCTGCATTTGTACCAAATCCCTTCTAAACACACCTATTTTTACTATCACCAGGGGACCTCATTCGAGTCTCCCATGGACCACTTTGGGGATCATTGATTTAGTCGGCCTATAATTTAGTTCGCTCCGAGCTACATTGTGCAACCACTCTTTTCAACAGGTGGTTAGAATAGAAACTAGTAAATCCCATCAAAAACATTCTGTAAAAAAAAACCCAAGTCTCGTTGAACCTGCTTGTTTATCTCTAAAAAGTAATGAAATCTAGACAAGTTGTGCCAAGTCTAAGGTTCCTTACTGCGATTTCTTTATTATTATAACCCGTTGAACATTTTTGTACACGTTAGTGGGTAAAAGTCAATCTGTACGTGTAAACAAATTCCCATCAAAAGCATTCTGTAAAAAACTAGCCAAGTCTCGATAAAAAAGTAATGAAATCTAGAAAAAGTCGTGCCAAGTCTAAGGTCCCTTACTGCGATTTCTTTATTATTATAGGTAATGTTGTGTGACTTGGCCGTTGAACACTCTTTATTATACCAATATCAGTATGTGCTACTATCTTGCTTAACAAACAAAGGTAGTTACAACAAAATTGACTTGTGCCCACTAAAGTGTAAATAATGTTAAACGGCTAAGTCACACGACGTTACCTATAGTAATAAAGAAATCGCAGTAAGGAACCTTAGACTTGGCACGACTTTTTCTAGATTTCATTACTTTTTATCGAGACTTGGCTAGCTTTTTTACAGAATGCTTTTGATGGAATTTTGGTCATGTAATGTTGCAACTACCTTGTTTGTTACGCGAGATAATAGCCCATACTAAATGACTGGTATAAAGAGTGTTCAACGTCCAAGTCACACAATATTAGTCTAAGGAACTTAAGACTTGGCATGACTTTGTCTAGATTTCATTACTTTTTAGAGATAAACAAACAGCTTCATCGAGACTTGGCTAGTTTTTACAGAATGTTTTTGAAGGGATTTCACTTCTTTTTGTAGAACCGTAGGCATAATTAACATTGTACTAATCTGAATATTTTTGTAAGGGTGGTATTATGTCGATCTCTATAGTAGTTTGGTTGGGCTCTAGTGTTTTCTAATCAAGGTCACCAGGTACTCCAGATCTTCGATTATCCTGGTTTTTATATTTTTCCCTTTACGTAGCCATTAATCCCTAACTCTGTGCCAAATTTCAGCTCTCTAAGTTTACGGGAAGTACTAGTTCTATTTTGATGATCATGAGTGAGTGAGTGAGTGAGTGTCGAAAATGCGAAAGTTTGCTTTCGCTTAACTTCGGAACTGAATTACCTACAGACTTGAAATTTTGAATTTTAAGTATGTGATTATAACTCACTAGACTAGATGACGAAAATTTCAGCGTCCTGGTATTATCCAGAGGTTCTCAAATAGGGGTCTGAAAATGCCGCGAAATGGTTCCAGTAAAGGATGGTACGGCAGAGCTTGCTCTGCGCTCGACTTGGTCGGAGCACGGCCGTGCCCCACGATAGTTAGAGAATAGTCGGTAGACTGTTGACTACATAGTCACCGACTAAGCTGTTTAGTTGGCTCGGTGTGTGCGTAGGGTTGCCAACTTTTTTTGGACCCAATATAGTAGTTT
>BHDV01065647.1:0-20704 GCA_005406045.1 Adoxophyes honmai
GCAAAATTAATTCATCGTTGCCACTTTTTTGAGAAAGACTCAGTAGGTATTCTATTGTAGAATAATTTTTGACTCTCGATATTTAGAAAATTTTAACTCAAAACCAATGACTATTTTCATGGTTTTGCGGCCACTTTGAGCATAATTTCAAGTTTTAAAAAAATATGACAGAAGTAAGTAGTGCTGGTCTTAATAAACGTATTTCCTGAAATAGAAACAAAAAAATCCATTAAAGAAAGAAAGAAAGAAAAACGAGAATTTTAGAGTCAGTTCACACCGAGACGAGACCAAACCAATACCATACAAAAACTACAAAAACTCTTAAAACTATTACGTACTGTCTTGGTGACACAAGAGAACCAACAAATGGGCTTTCGCTCAACATGTATTGCTGCATCAAAAGGTGCAGCAATGCACCTACAATCATCGCAATACAATCACGTGTACTGATTGTAGACGGTATTAAGTAAATGCTCGTTTTTCGTTACATCAACCAGGCTGTTCCCACCACCAATATAACCCCAGCAGCCACTGGCTGGCAGCCAGCTTTATAACGCTGCATCTTACCTCATATTTATACCCCGTACGCTGCAGATTTCTGAATGACCGCTCCAAACCACGCAAACACTTGGATGAGATATTTGCATTAGGTATACATAGCCAGCTTTATTAACTAATCTCTACAACAAGTCCGTGAATTAAGATTGGTGATCTAAGGTAAAAGAAATGAGGGAACTGACCCCCATTAGAAACATCTTGTCATTTAACCTGCCGGGGACTGAACGCACCGCCAGATGGAACGCCGCTCGCGAAGAGAGTTAAAAATGAGATGAAGGTATAATTTACAATACTTTCTTTAAAACCGCTATGAATTGAGCCAATCCAGGATGCTTCGCCAAACGTCTCGCGGTTAATCCTTACTAATATTATAAATGGAAAAAGTGCGTTTGTTTGTTTGTTTGTTTGCTTGTTTGTTTGTTTGTCCATCTTTCACGGCTAAACGGGGCGACGGATTGACATGATTTTTTGGGTGGAGATAGTTAAGAGGATGGAGAGTGGCATAGGCTACTTTTCGTCTCTTCATAACCCCTTCCCTGAAATACTTCTTAACGCGAGCGAAGCCGCGGGCAAAAGCTTGTCAATTTTAATTATTAAAGTGATATTCGAGCCACATATCCTGTGCCATTCCTTAGGGTACCTCTAACCAGCGACGTCCATGATTTGTCAAGTCTCTCTCGATTAATTTCGAATATTACAACTGATTCCGTGACGCTACCGCGCCGCGCCGCCCCGTTTCCGCTGTCATAGCGGGCGCACACACAGAGCGGTCAGGAGTTCCGCGTTCTGTTGACCGCTGACCGCTCAAGAGTTCCGACGCACACAGGCGGCGTTCAAATTCTTGCGTTCTAGTTTCGTTCGTGTCTTCGTACATACAACATGTCACTGGAGAGTTCATTTTTCGACGAAGAATTATTGTTTTGTGGAGCTTAGAAGCTTCTAAAAGAAAAAGAAAGTATTGGGTGCACCCTATTAATATCACCCGAGAAGAACAGGGTGAATTTAGTAGTATTTATCCGTATTTTTCAAGATGGAAAACTATTCTATGTTTATTTGCGCATGTCGATAAATAGTTTCAATTAAGTGTATTACATCTTGAAACCTCATATTTAAAAACAAAATATTAATTGGCGAAAGTGTGTTTCAGCAAAAGAAAAGCTGGCTAATCTAATCTAGATCTTATTATCAAATCTAATCTACATCACTTAAAATCGTATAAATAAACTCCTTTCCCTAAGTAATTCAATTAACTTCTCTGTATTTGCAACCTCCGACATCCCGGAGTTCTGCGTTCTCTGTCTCCACGGCAATAGAACTCTCTGACCGCGGCGTTCTGCTTTGACCGCCGCGGTCTGACCGCCCGCTGTGTGCGTTGTCGTTAGAGATCGGTACGTTCGATAGAACGCAGAACTCAGAACTCGGAACTCGGAACTCCTGACCGCTCTCTGTGTGCGCACGCTATCAGTGTTGAAGCTACGAGGCCTAAAAACGAAATGTAGTTATAACTAACAATACTTTCTTTAAAATCGCTATGAATGGAGCCAATCGCGCTCCTTCGCCCAGCGTCTCGCAAGTATCTCACGCCTCAATAACTTCATTAAGTGAGATAAAATTTTCTATCCCTTAGTGTGCGGTCGGAATACTGATGTGATCTCATTTTGTTAGACTGCTGGATCTAGGAATTGCTCTGCCGTATTAGATTAGGTCCAGGGTTAGCGGAGGTAAGGACGGTGAATGATAATAAAAATGGAAAAGGAAACGTATCGAGATGAATTGGATGCATAAGTACGGATTGCGTAATGTATTTTCGTCGAGGAGACTCAAACTGGGAGTAAAATTTAAGCGTAAAACTACCGTGAGACTCATTCATAGTGAAATCAACGGATCTACACACGTTTTTATACCGAGATTAGTTCGACATGTTTCGGGTCAATCTGTGATCCATCATTTGGAGCTACGCGCCACGGCAGCGGATAGACGCGCACTGTTGATTTCACTACGTGCGAGTGAATTTATTGTCTTTTTAGGGTTCCGTACCCAAAGGGTAAAAACGGGACCCTATTACTGAGACTTCGCTGTCTGTCTGTCCGTCCATCTTTTTGCAGTTTTGGGTCTATTTAAATAATTGTAACAGCTAAATACTTGAAATGCTCACAGAATATTTAATTAAATATTTACTTTAAAAACAAATAATAAAATTAAAATAAAATTAATATTTAAGGGGGGCTCCCATACAAAAATTCTGATTTTTGCAGTTTTTGGTACGGAACCCTTCGTGCGCGAGTCCGGCTCGCACTTAACTTAACTTTTTAACCTCATCCAGTTTTCGTACAACTACTTATTAGGCGGGCGTCCGTTATGGGTAATCTACGTGATCTAGACCCTGAGACCTTCGTCTCGAAGAGTCAAACCCGCACCACCCAGGCTACCAGCCTGTCCAACCTATACAAATACGTCCCACAGCAGGGCACAGACCTCTCAGTATGAGAGGGCTTGGGCTATAGTTCCCACGCGGGCCCAAAGCGCATCGGGAACTTCACACAACATAGAATTACTTCGTCGCTGTGAGTACGTTTTCTCACGATGTCTTCCTTCAGCTATTCAGCTCGATATATCAAATTAGATTTCACACGTAAATTCCGAAAAATTTAGAGGTTGCAGCGCAGCGGTTTGAACCCACGATCCTCTGCATAACAGGCCACATGTCAAACCACCAGGCTACCACGGCTACCTCCAACTTTACCTAAACATTATTTAAATTAGAATAACACCTCTCCACTTCTTCCGTGGAAGTCGTAAGAGGCGACTAAGAAAAAAGGTTAAGGTACATTTTAGGCGACGGGCTACAATATGTCACTATTCAACTTCTTCCATCTTTGCAAACCCAAAACTGTGCCAGAATGGCTGCGAAGCTTGAAATAGCCATAATCATGGTATTGTCTATATCACATTTCGTGTGTATCATATCACCCGAAACCGTCGAGCGTGTATGACGAGAGTTATGAATGTGACTGAAGCGAGAGAAGTATGTCAGAATAGAAGCGAATGGCGCTCTGTTGTCTCTGCCTACCCCGCAGGGAATAAGGCGTGACGGTTATGTATGTATGTATGTACATTTCGTGTGCTCTGGCCATTTGGGAACATAGGAGTGATTGTATGTGTAAACAGGTAAACCGTTGTAGCCCAAGGTGCACCCAGGCCTTTCTCTTTCTCCCTTGAGACTTTCGTCTCGAGGAGTTCGACCTGCTCCCTCAGTTCACTAGCCCGTTTAACTTAACCTAAACATTATTTCAATTACTCTTCTAGTATTAGCTGTAACAACGGTAAACAACGGCTCATTGTGGAGTCTCCCCTGATCCCACCGAAAATTAATTTCACGCTCCCCGAATACGCAAACCTTAAGTTACGTTCGTTTGTGTTTTAGAGCCGACTGCGTTTTGTTAGGGGCAGCGCAGACGACAGACTTTTGTGCGATCGAGTCTGCGGAGCAATAAAAACTCTGAATGGAAACTGTCTGCGCGCCATTCAGAGATTTTATTGCTCCGCAGACTCGATCGCCCAAAAGTCTGTCGTCTGCGCTACGCCTAAGGGTTGTGCCTGTGGCCGGTGACGGATAACGTGTGCTGTGTAAAGCATCATCATCATCATTTCAGCCATAAGACGACCACTGCTGAACATAGGCCTGCCCTTTAAGCTCAATTCACACCAGAAGAGCGGCGAAGGGCGGCGAAACGGACGCAGTTTCAGTGTCATGACAATTTCAACTTAATTTTTATTACATTATGACTTATTATCGCATGATAAACTCTATTCGGATCCGCGGGAATTCCAGCGCATTCCATAAACGATGCCGTGCGACTGCGTCGTCGTGGGAATACCCGAGGATGCTCGAGTAGTCGCGAGCGGCCGCTGTCAATATCTCGCCCAGAGATCTTGGACTTCCCGCGCATTCCAGCGACTTCCTGCGCATTCCAGCGACTTCTCGAGCAGCCGCGAGAATCCTCGCGCCTTCTCTACGGAGCGGGTCGCTGCGCTTCGCCGCCCTTCGCCGCTCTTCTGGTGTGAATTGAGCCATAGACTTCCATGAATACCTGTTGGAGGCGACAGCAGCGTTCTTCACCGACCTTTATCAAGTCGTCTGTCCATCTTGTAGGTGGACGTCCTACGCTGCGCTTGCTGGTCCGTGGTCTCCACTCAAGCACTGTCAAGCTGTGTCTTTAATATGAGTTTATAGTGTCCGTACTCGCTAACCTAGTGTAATAGTGAACCGTGTGGTGTCGGGGTTAGAATAACACCTCTTTTTCTTCCGTGGATGTCGTAAAAGGCGACTAAGGATGGGTCATCCAAAATTTACCTCAACTTTACTTATGTCCATAGTCGCTTATTGCGGCATCCAGGGAAGTGTGGGTTATTCTAAGGGGCGGCGCAAACGACAGAATTTCGGGAATTCCTTTCTTAGTGCACCTCTACGGTACCTACGCCACGTCCCTTCCAAATTTCAAGTGCCTACGTTTAGTCGTTTAGGCTGTGCGTTGATATGTCAGTCAGTCAATCAGTCAGTTTCTCACATACATACATATTCTCACGCCTGTATTCCCAAGAGGGGTAGGCAGAGCACATGAATTCAAAAATCCAGTGCCGCGTTTAGCAATTTCAGGGTAACCAGGTGGTTAAAAGTGATATTGCAGTGACAGGTTGCTAGCCCATCGCCCACAATACACTAACCCTTTCCCAGAGTCGACTCTTACGACACCCACGGGAAGAAAGGGGGAGGTGCTATTCTAACCCGGCACCACACGGGCAAGTCAGTTTCTCCTTTTATATATATAGATGCAGCAGCAATTTCAATTATTATTCGACACTGTAGTAATGTTAGTGTAAATTCTGGATTCCGATGATTGCCGATGATTACCGATGATTACCGAAAGGCATTAAGATAATTGTTGTGTTCAGCATACTCTTAAAACGGTCCAGATACTATTTTAGGGTTCCGGTAGCCATACGTTTATCCGTGACTAACCATACAGTATACACGTATCCTAACGTAACATAAACGTGGAAAACGTAGTTTTGTTTTCTGTGAGGTTGCATAATAAAGGAGTATTGTTTTTGGGATGAGAAACTAGCTTAGATGCTTTTGGAGTTTTGTTTGGTTATAGTTAATTTTGTTGTTGTTTAGTTTTGGTTGTGATATAAAAAGTGAAAATGTTGACGGTGGTAAGGCCCAGTGGTTAGAGTTGTTATGAAGCTTGAGGTCCCGGGTTCGAATCCTTGTCGGGACAGATATTTGCTTTGCATGATGATTTATGAATGTTTGTTCTCGTTCTACGTGGTCTGGTAAAGCGTAGATATTAAATTGCCTATTTGAGTACTAAGTTATTGGCGAAAATTGTCGCAAGACACTAAAATTTATTTATTGTAAAAAGGGGTCACAAGAGCCATGTTTTGCACCTAAATGAGAGAAAACAGACGCGAGAGATATGTGTGTCTAAGTTAATATCAACACAATACCAACTTCATAGCCAGCTCGCTTCACGAGTACCTAGCTGGCGCAAGTAACTCGCACACAACTTGCTCGATTTGTTCAACTGTTTTTACTGGCACTTAGTTATAGTTAATAAAGTTACTAGCCCAAGTTCAGGGCGTAGACAAAGTTGCGTTGTTTGATATAATAAATAAGTAGTTACATGGAGCAAAAAATAAGTTGTACATACATACATACATACAATCACGCATATATTTCCTAACAGGGTAGGCAGAGCACACATAACGCTACATGGACAAAACGATGACTATTTCACGTTTTGTGGCCACTTCCAGCACTACATTTTTTAGGTTTTGAGGTGGCAGGTATAATAGTAACAGGTTGCTAGCCTGTCGCCTAAAGCAGCCATACTCAAAGTGTGTTCCGCGGAACCCCAGGGTTCCGCGACACCCCTGGAAGGTTTCCGCAAGAATTTAGAAAAAAAAACACCTCTCTCTGGTCAAACGTTTTGGTGCAGCGTAGGTACGGACGGACGGATGGACTGTAGTTTTTTGTAGGGTTCCATCAAGTATTTCGCTTTCCATCAGCAAAAAAGTTTGAGAACCGCTGGCCTAAAGTATCCCTTAACCTATGTCCTTAGTCGCCTCTTACGACATCCACAGAAGAAAATGAGAGATGTTATTTTAAACGGGACACCATACGGGTATGTAATGTATTTTCAAATGATATGCCGTTATGAGGCACTGGGGATCGAACCCGGGCCCTCAAAGTGCAGTCTGTCGCCACTTCTTTTACTCTAAATGTTCGTAGAAACCTCAGAAAACTATGAAGACAAAGTTACCTAGATTGTTAGCAAAACACTGTCGGTTACACATAATTCGCCAAACTTCCCAGCCACATACCTAGTTTGGTCGCAACTACGCAAGTTTGACGTCTTCTGTGTACGGTCGGAAGATAAAGTGTTGCCAACTTTTTTAGCCATTGGAGTACCAAGTATATCAGTTACATATAGGTATGCATGTACCCCCAAATTAGTTAAACAGAGCATGCGAAACGAGCCATCAAAACTATGACTATTTCACGTATCATAGCCACTTCTAGCATAGTTTATTTCCATACATACATACATTATACTCACGCCTGTATTCCCAAGAGGGGTAGGCAGAGCACGTAAATTCAAAAATCCAGTGCCACGTTTAGCATTTTCAGGGTAACCAGATGGTTAAACGTGATATTGCAGTGACAGGTTGCTAGCCCATCGCCCACAATACACTAACCCTTTCCCAGAGTCGACTCTTACGACACTCACGGGAAGAAAGAGGAAGGTGCTATTCTAACCCGGCACCACACGGGAAAGTTAGTAGTAGTTTATTTAAGGTTGGAAAACAAAAATTAAACGTGAAAAGTCATGTTTTCGTCTTCGTAGCGTTGCATGTACTCTCCCTGCCTCATTTTGGAATATAAGCATGATGTATGTATGTATGTATAAGGAAAATGCCGTCCGCCAGTCGGTATTTCAGCAATTTACTTCTCTGCTTGAATATTAAAGCGCGCTTCAAAGGCGACCCAACTGGCGGATTTGACCGAATAACTACCGCTACACAAACATGTGCTCCAGCAAACTATTTAAGTTATTGCAAGTTGCAATTTGTTTGGGTTATAGTTCCGGCAATGGGTAATAATTAACGACGGTTCCCATTGTTACATTGCAGAAAATTATATTGTTTGTGCTCCAGAAAATGTTGTTGTTTGTACCGTTATTTTTCTTTTTTCTTTGGCTGGCCCTTTCCCATTTTATTTGGGGTCGGTCGGTATCATGCGTCTCCAGAGCGTCTAGTATTGAACACGATGATGGATTCGATAACGATTTCGTTTGCGAATAAACGCCGAATTGTATGGAAATGTGTCGACTGCGGCAGTTGTGCAAACGTTCCGCTGGCGACGGTGTCTCAGTTTTCATAAACTTTTCCGATAACTCGCAAACGAAATCGTTATCGAGTCAATCATCGTTTTCAATACACCAGACGCTCAGATGACTCGGTCCTGGGTCGTCTCTTTGTTGGCTTGGGTTCTTTAAGGTTCTTATTTACCACGGTCATCCATGGGATTCTGAGTCCCACCGTCCTCGGGGTTTAATTTCGATATCCAGCACTTTTCTAGTTACATGGTAGGTACTGAGGTCGCCTCATGTCGTGACCGTACCATCGCAGGCGGCTCTCCTGTAATTTACTTAGGATATTTTTGAAATTGGAAAAATCGAACGGATCATGTTTTATATCCGAATTATTTCCATATACTGAAAGAAAAAAACCCTTAGTAAAAAAATCCCAAGTTTACCCAAAAAATATTTCTGCTGACCTTACGCGCGGAGTATAAGGGCCCGCGCTCACTCGTCACATTGTTACGAGCTAACTAAGTGCGCGCGCGTGCCGCTGTGGACGCTTAGCTTAAATTTGTTTCGTGAGAGTCTGTTATTAAGTTGACATTAAAGACAATTGTTTAAGCAATATGGAGTAAAATTTGTTTGGAGTAAAAGACGGGTGTGTGGAATTTTTTTAATGGCGGTAGGCTGGCGTCCGAACCTAGATTTTTTATTTTATTTAAAAAACCCCGTGTAGTGCCGGGTTAGAATAACACCTCCCTCTTTCTTCCCGTGGGTGTCGTAAGAGTCGAGTCTGGGAAAGGGTTAGTGTGTTCAATACACTGTATTGTAGACGATGGGCTAGCAACCTGTCACTACAATTTCACGTTTAACCATCTGATTACCCTGAAATTGCAAAACGTGGCACTGGATTTTCGAATTCATGTGTTCTGCCTACTCCTCTTGGGAATAAAGGCGTGAGGATGTGTGTGTGTGTGTCTGTACTTTTTTCATAAGCTCAGTATGGCACTTACGGAAAGAAACCATTAAATCTGTATGAAAAACTGAGGATTTTTATTCACATAGTAAGGATTACTCATACATACATACAAACATCACGCCTGTATTCCCAAATGGAGTAGGCAGAGCACACGAAACTTTACATAAAGTGAAAACCACAATTTCATTTTTCGCGACCACACGAGCACGAGGTATAATAATTATTTAGTATCTAACAGGTTGCTAACCTGTCTCCTAAAAGACACCTATTTTCTTAGTCACCTCTTACATCCATGGAAGAAATAAAGAGGTGTTATTTGACTCAAAACGAATTCTAAAAAGAATTGACAACTTTTTGTAAATGAACCTAAGACATCAAACTTCAAGCAGTTTCTCCAACCATTTTACGTTACTGTACAGAATCTACTGCGCATCGGATTTTTAACAAGAGCCTGCGGGTATTAGAATCAACATGGAATTTGCGTCGGTCCCGAAATCCACTTTATTAATTAACCTCAGATTCCCTCCCAGCCGTGGGGTGAAGTTGAGGTAAAGTTTTTCGAGCAATATTGCCCCTCGAATTTTTCTTGTTAACGCTATGTTGATATTTAAATGGCACTTAGAATGCGTAAGTAATTTTGTGGATTGAAAGTGGTAAGTTAATTCATTTATTTTCTACTAGCTTTCCGCCCGCGGCTTCGCCCGCGTGGAACTCGGTTATATTGCGGTATAAAGCACAACTATAAGAAAACTTTTCGTTTCAAACGACACACAGCGCCATCGATCTATCATCGATTGATATCGATCTATCAAGCAAACTATATTTGTGTTTTCCCTCGGGAACATCAATTTTCCGGGATAAAAAGTACCCTATTATTTAATCCGGACTTCTATCTTTATGTCTGTAAAATTTCAAACCAATCGGTTCAGTAGTTACGGCGTGAAAGCGGAACAAACAAACAAACTCACTTTCTGATTTATAATATTAGTAAGGATTATCCGCGTCATCTGTACATGTTCTTCGGACATGGCACCGATTGAAGCCACTAGTAATACTTTGGCTTTGACGATGATGATAGATATGATGAATTTTCGCTGTCCACAAGCCACCGGCCACAGCCACAAACGCTGCCACGACGCGCTAGACGCAGCCACAAAAGTGGTTGAAGCGCGACAGCTATCTACTTGTTTAGTTCAGACAGCCGTCTAGTGGCCGGTGCGGGGCACGAGAAGCGAGCTGCGACGATTGTAGCGTGTGGCGGCCACCGGCGTAAACCGTGTGCGGCGAGTCCATATAAAATGTATGAAAACTACAGGAAATATGCTGGTGGCCCGTGTGAGGGAGCCCAAAGAATTAAAATAGGGAGAAACGCTTTGAAGAGTAGCTGATTCGCCGAAAAGCGATTTGTGGTATCAATATTGCGTATACCTAATCTTGAAAAGGTAGAAATAATAGAATAAAAGTAATGACTGTGATGAGTTACGCATGTGAAGAAAGATGATCTACCTAACGGTAGTAAAAGTAACGAACAAATAGCTTTTAAATATTACAAATTACAAATCAAACTCCCAGTTAATCAGTACTCGATGACGAAAATAATCGAACGACGCCCAATCGTCTAGATAACAAATGTACAGCCTTATTCAGTACAAAACCAGCGGTTCACGAGCTGACTTCGACAGGGTACTCCGTAGATTAATCGCAAGATTATAGGATGTGGTCGTAGTAACTATGGATAGCGATTTTTTTAAACTTATCAATTAATTTTTTTTTGAACTAAACTATAAATACTAGCTAAAACCTCGGTTGTTAAAACTAAGTAAAAATATCCTAAACTGAACTAAATATGTGAATAAAAAACGCGGCATGGTTCCCAAAACGCTGGCACCGTTCTCCCTCAAAACAGTTAATGCTAATTTTATTCTTTGGGAGATGAAGCTGCCAGCTAAGTTTTTAAGTGTCGATTTCATTAATAATTTTATTTAAAAAAATGTGGTACTGGGACCCCATAGACTACAACTACAAAGAAATATGAGCAGAGCCGAAATCCAATATTAACATTTTTCTTATTTCGGCCGTTTCTGCCAGCGCGAATTTTAGGCTGACCTTCAATTATTTTATGTATCTCCCTACTCTTTCTACACCATTTGTAATAAGTATAAATATAAGCGTGATGTATGTATGTATCCTGTTTTTTAAGTTCTTTTTTGGTGCTTAATAAAGTGTTGTACCTAATAGTATAAAAAACTATCGTACTACTAAAGCGATAGCTTCAATTCGCTTACTGTGAGCCGCTGTCCTTAGAGCATCTTCTCGGATTAGATCGGGCCGCATCGGCGGCTGTCGGGCGACTTCGGATTGTAATCCCAGATAGAGATATCGACGCGATTAGCCAATCAGGAGTTACGGTGGAAGTTTAAGGGTCGTATGTTCTTAAGATTTCCATTTGAATGAAAACGGTTGGTTTGCACGATTCTATAAGCTATTGTAAATTGTAAGGTTCGTGTTCAGTTTTGTTTTATGAAGGGTTGTGTAACTAACTAATGGTAGTCGGGTGTTGGTTACTTCATTAAAATGTAAAAGTCGTGAGTTTTTTAGGTACGTATTAATAATGTATTAAAGATACTATTTTTTGTTTCAGGTAAGTGTTTGTTCAGACCAGTCGATAATACGAATAAATGTTAGGCAGGTAATTAAATTGCCCTCTATATCTTTACGCTGGCTATGTTTTAGTATGACACCTATTATTTGTCCGTTTATGTTGAAACCTAAAGTTACGCTTTTTGGTACATTATACCTAGTGTCTTAGTGTGGTGTCGGTTTTAGAATAACACCTTTCCATTTCTTCCGTGGATGTCGTAAGAGGCGGCTAAGGAAATAGGTAAAGCCATGTTTTAGGCGACAGGTTAGCAACCTGTCACTTTTAGGTACACGTAATGATTTAAAACTTAAATTAATATGCTACAAAAGTAGCTACAAAACGTGAAGTATTCCTTATTTTATACAAAAAAACGTTTCGCGTCCTCTGCCTACCCCGTTTGGAAATATAGGCGTAATTTACGTGATCATAATCACTCGTTTTCCCATTTATTGCCAAATTTGCCGGCTGTAAAAAAAATTGAAATTAAACCCCCGTATGCAAAGGCAGGGGCGCTCAACCCCTCGTTCGCAAATTGAATGATATTTGAGTCCCGACCCTTATCTTTGTCAATTTGTCGGGCGGCCGATCCGACAAAACAATGGCGGGAAATAGGAATCATGTCGGCCGAGGCGCGACAAGGCTGCTCTGCGCGACAATTAACTTATAAGTACGTTGAGAACGTGGTAAGTAGCTAACGTACACACATCATGCGTGTATTTTCGAATGCGTTAGGCGGAACACGCGAAATGCTACAGACAAAACCATGACTGTTCCACGTTTTGTAACCACTTCTAGCTTATTTTTTTAGGTTTTGTGTTGGCAAGTATAATAGTGATAGCCTGTCGCCTAACATATACCTTAACCTATTGCCTTAGTCGCCTCCTACGACACCACACAGATGGTAAGTGGCCTAGTAAGTAAATACTCTATATTAGGCGCTGCGCAGACGACAGTGTTTTGTGCGATCGAGTCTGCGCAGCAATAAATTGTCTGAATGGCGCGGTGACAGCTTCCACGAAACTCTGAATGGAAATTCCTGGAAGCTGTCACCGCGCCATTCAGACAATTTATGGCTGCGCAGACTCGATCGTACAAAACTCTGATGTCTGCGCTGCGCCTTATTAATCAAATATTAGAAAAGGAATGTTATACTACGTTTGACGTGTATAATTATGTTTTTACTTGTATGGATGATTATTTTAAACTTAGTACCCTTACTACAGGTCAGTTTGACAAAGTAAGTACCTAAGCCAAGTAAGTATAACTAATCGTTATTGATTTTCATTAGCATTTTTTTTTCTTTTGTGGACATCGTAAGAAGTGACTAAAGAAATATAGGTTAGGGTTAGGTTAGGTTAGTATGTTTTAGGCGACATAACAGTAACTTGACACTGCTTTACTCCTTTCACTACTTAAAAAACCTGAAAATTTTACAAGGTGGTTAACGTGAAATAGTCATGGGTTTGTCTACGTAACGTTGTATATGCTCCGCCTTATCCGTTCCAGAATTTCAATACGAATTTAAAATTTCATGTCAGTTTGATTTACATCGTTCCCGTTCTCAGTAAATAGCTCAAAAACATTGACAAATGCGTGGTCTTACGCTTTTTCGGCGGACATTAGCACAGGCCAGTCTCCTTTACCCATTCGGTGCCAGACGTGTGAAGAGTTGCGATAACGAGTCAAAACATCTCTCGTTTGGGTTTTAATGGGCGTTTAGATATCGTCCAGTTTCATGCTTTAAAATAGCCCTTATTTTATAGAGACTGAGTAATTGTTAGTGTGAGGTACTGTAAGGAGGGGAGCTTTAATAGCACTGATAAGAGAGACACAAAGATACATACGCCTATATTCCCAAATGGGGTAGGCAAATCACATAAAACAGTACATAGACAAAATTATGGTATCACGTCACATGGCCACTTCTAGCATATATCTTTTGGTTTTGAGATGACAGGTACAATAGTGACAGGTTGCTAGCCTGTCGCCTAAAATGTACCTTAACCTATTTCCTTAGTCGCCTCTTACGACAGTTACGACATTTGTGGAAGAAATAGAGTGTTCTATAACCGACACTACACGTAATCCGATATTGGCATAGCTGATACTCGTAAATTGATAATAAATGATTTTGTTCCCGAGTGTTCTGTGTCCTTAGAATAACAAAAGAAAATAGGTTAGGTTTTAGTGACGAAAAAAAGCCCTTGTGAAATTTCACCGAGGGTATAGAGTCCTTTATTTACATACATACATATTCTCACGCCTGTATTCCCAAGAGGGGTAGGCAGAGCACATGAATTCAAAAACCAGTGCCACGTTTAGCAATTTCAGGGTAACCAGATGGTTAAACGTGATATTGCAGTGACAGGTTGCTAGCCCACCGCCTAAAATACACTAACCCTTTCCCAGAGTCGACTCTTACGACACCCACGGGAAGAAAGTCCTTTATTTGTTTTTAATTAATCGAAAAAAAAAATACGTGCCACATATTAGCCATAATCTAACAGTCGTCATTCCAATTCAGCGTACTAAATAGCTAAGTAAATAAAACATCGTTCTCTAGTTAAAAAGGTCAAAGACCTTACTAGAGCTTAATGTATTCCGACTGCGAGCGGCGTGCACGCAGCCAATTTTGTTCATGCAAAACTTTTGCAGCAGGCTGTCAGCAGGTAGTGATGTGCCGGTCACTAAATGTTTGAGCTATCGATGAAAATTTTATTTGGAAACTATTCCAGCGGGAGTTGGTGGAAAAATACTTAGTTACGATTTGCTATAAAAATGTTCACATAGATATACCTCTATAACATCACGCCCTTTTCCCTGTGGGGTAGGCAGAGATAATAATATGCCACTGGCTTTTATTTTGATATACTTTTCACAATTTATATCCTTTCATCCTTCTTGTCATACATGCTCGACGTTTCGGTTATTTTGTTTTACATTAGCTGTAATGAAGAAAACGTTTTTTGTGCTGTTAATTATATATTTAGTTTCTTTTTTATAGCTTGTGATGATAATTTTCAGTAGAGCTGTGGTTTTTAAGGTTGTAGAAAACCATAGTTCATCTTTTAGTTATGTATTAATAACTACAGATATACTTAATTATAAGTATCTACCCGACACACAAAAGCTTTCACTCAAACTAAAAGCAAAACAAACGCAAAACAAAACAATTTCACTAGCCAAATATTTTCTTTTTCAACAGATGTTAACTCATTCGTGTTTTCCTTGTTTATTTTCGTAATTATAATTTTGCCACGCTCAAGGGGGATGGTTTTAATTTACCTAAAACGTTGTAATAAAGTATTCCGTTTTAAATAACGGTACTCCGTTTTGTTTGGAAGCGGATAATGGTGAGATTGCGGAAAAACCAAGTCTACCTGCCAGTGTCATTCTATAGGTAGGATTAAGGATCAGTTACTTACTTAGTTGTTATTCACAGTTGAAATTTAACATCAAATTGGTATGAATACATACCTGAGCGTCTAGTGTACTCAAAACGGTCATGAAACCATAACGATTTCGTTTGCAAAACAACGCGAAGAATGTATGGAGACGTGTCGACCGCGGCAGTTGTGTTAATGATCCGCTTGGAGGCGCTGTCTCAGTTTCCATACAATTTTACGTCAATTCGTCATCATCAATCAAATGTATTTTCGATCGTCCATCGCAAATCGCTACATAAGTTTAATACCTAGAGCGCAAACTCCGCGCGCAAAAAATATTTACTAGTGTCCGACCGAAATTTCGGTTTCGGTTTCGGTTTCGGCCAGTTTCGGCCAAAAAATCAAGTTTCGGCCGGAGTTTCGGTTTCGGCCAAAAACGGCCGAACCTTTCGGCCGCGCCGAAACTTACAACATCGTACATTCGGGTCGTGCTCGGCTAACGTCGGGCGCGCTCGGCACAGCTGGCAATACGTGTTGTGTTTGTTTAATAAGTATGACAAAAACACTGTTTTTATTTTTAATTAGATAATTAGTTATAAAAAAGAAAAAGTGTAAGTATAGATTTGTTACTATATTATACTTGTTGATTTGTTATCATGACCTATGTTATCCACCTTACATAATAAAAAAAAGGTTCGCTAAAATGATTATCAAAGATGATCGATTTGTTGAAAATTTTCGGATAACTCACGTTTAATAAATCTACTTTAGCTCGACATGTTTCGGGGTAATTCGTAGCCCTTCATCATCTTCATCTTCATAATAATTATGGAGGGAATCGAGTTGTGTCTGAAAAGTGGATATTTGGTTTGGCGCGGTGAATATTATTTGCAAATTGATGGAGTGGCCATGGGTTCACCGATAGCTCTTGTCACTGCCAATATTTTTATGGAGTGGTTGAAGGATAAAGCCTTAAACAACGCTCCTGTGGTTCCTAGATATTGGTAGCGATACGTGGATGACATTTTTGCCATTGTGTCAAGAGATAGTTTGTCACAATTTACCAACTACCTTAGCACGGTGCACGATAAGGTTAAGTTCACAGTGGAGATGGAAAGAGACGGGCATCTGCCATTTCTGGATGTTTTGGTTATGCGTAGACCTTGTGGGAGGCTGGAAACCACGGTATATCGTAAGCCAAATCATACTGATCGTTACTTGAGTGCAGATTCACACCACCATCCGTGTCATTTATCTTCTTTGCCCAGAACGTTGATAAATCATGCCTAGATGAAGCCGCGGCTCCTAGATGAAGGGCTATGAATTAGCCCGAAACATTTCGAGCTAAACTCGATTTATTAAACGTGAGTTATCCGAAAATTTTCAACATGAGTGATTCTGACGGTAGTTTAATGTTCAACGCTAACGCTAACTTCTAAAATAAGGGTATGATAATACTAAAAAAAATGTGAAGGAAAAAAAAATTGAACTAGGTCTAGTATTCGCTTTAAACTCAATTCACTTTTAATTTACCTACCTAGTCAATGGTGCGGAACCATTCGTGCGTGAGTCCGACTCGCACTTGACCTTTTTTTCTTTTTTTTTAATATAATTGTCCCAATTTCGTGTCCTAATTAATATAGGATAAAATGCACCAAATTTCAGTATTTTATGGAACTTTATATTTGACCACGTGAGTTTCGGTTTCGGTTTCGGTTTCGGCCGAAACTGAAGCCACTGCCGAACATTCGGTTTCGGTTTCGGCCGCAAAACCAGTTTCGGTCGGACACTAATATTTACGTAGTATTTTATGTTTTCAGTGAAGTTTACCTCTAACAATGGTCCCTTTTTAGATACTCCTGCAAATTAGTCGCGTTACGCCATTAGTACTTGAGTAAAAAAAACTTTGTAACTCAATGGCGTCACGATTTTGATATTAGTGCAAGGACTGTCAGTATTTTATCGATACAATCCCAACTCTACGGCAGTTAGTGCAGCGGGCGCGGCTCAGATTCGGCGGTTGGCAACTTAGCGCTTCAAGCGCTGGATCTATGAGCTATCACAGCGACTCCCAAACTTTATCGCCTTTTGCCTTACAATTTTGCAGTTTTAACGGAAAGTTAATTTAGATCATTATTTTATATTTAGCGTTGGATAAATACACAGAAAACTAGAAATGTAAGGGCTACTCCTGCAATGGACTTCGGTACCTTCCTTAATTAATATTGTTTTATTACAGACTTTTTTTTAATAATTATGCTTTTTTGCATTACTTCAATCGTTAGTTCAATAAGAACGAGTTCGGGTATAAAAGTAAAAAATGACCATTCCGTTTACTAAGTATTATTTTTGGAAAAAGAAAATTAGTCTCGCGGTCCATTCTTCTGGCCACAGAGAATGTTGGAAGTTGTATTTATGAAACCGATCTTCGAAACTTCGTTTGCGCAAAAAAGGACACCTCGACTGTTGATGACGTGAATGACGTTTTTTGTAGAAGTAGTTCTACTACTGGACTATACTATAGGTAGCGGAATGGTCGCTAGAAACTAGTGTCAGACCGAAACTGGTTTTGCGGCCGAAACCGAAACCGAAACCGAATGTTCGGCAGTGGCTTCAGTTTCGGCCGAAACCGAAACCGAAACCGAAACTCACGTGGTCAAGTATAAAGTTCCATAGAATACTGAAATTTGGTGCATTTTATCCTGTATTAATTAGGATACGCAATTGATACAATTACATATATTTAAAAAAAAGAAAAAAAGGTCAAGTGCGAGTCGGACTCACGCACAAAGGGTTCCGCACCATTGACTTGGTAGGTAAATTAAAAGCGAATTGAGTTTAAAGCTAGATCTAGTTAAAAATTTTATTTCTTCACTTGACATTTCTTTTTTAGTTTTATCATACTCTTATTTTAGAAGTTAGCGTTAGCGTTGAACATTAAACTACCGTGAGACTCACTCATGTTGAAAATTTTCGGATAACTCATGTTTAATAAATCGAGTTTAGCTTGACATGTTTCGGGCTAATTCGTAGCCCTTCATCTAGGAGCCGCGGCGGCTGCTGCTGCCAAACGCGCACTGCGCGCCTCCGTTCTCTTCGCGACTGCTCGTGCGCGACGAAACTAACACTGGCACACGACTAACCTCGTTATTATTGACAAAAATAGGGTAACACGCAACACTAACCACGTCACTTTGTAAACCAACACACTCGCTGTTGACGCAGTACGAAGATTCAAAACCATCTTCCAACTCGAAGGCACCGACCAACCACTATCTCGATTAGAATTTGAACGTCGACTAATCTCTATAGCTTCACGTACCTTTCGTTGAATGTTAAATTTTTCCCTCGCTAGTACGGAAACCTCGTCAAAACGGATATAGTGCGTTGAATCAGAGTTCATTGAGTGTTCGGCAACGGCTGACCCCCTGTCATCTTGTTTCTTCATACTGCGTATGTGCTCCGATAACCTCGTGGAAATATTGCGTCCAGTCTCTCCGATGTAATTTTTGCCACATGAACAAGGAATCATGTATACCCCGGGACCACTCAGTGGATCCTTATCCTTTGGTGAACGGATCCACTGTCTCAACTGCATATGAGGGCCCAATATCGATTTGATGCTATCTACGGCGTAACAAGTGCCCGATTTTATTCGTTACCCCTTTTATATACGGCAAGTATACTGGTAACCTCTCAGCCTCTTCCGGCCGCCGAGAAGCCGACACGTTCACAACACGGTTGCACTGCCTCCAGTTGTACCCATTGCTCTCCAAGACACGCTTCATTTGACCCAGTTCTCGATCAACAAACCGAGGATCACAAATTTTGAAGGCGCGATTTATCAACGCTCTGAGCAAAGAAGATAAATGACACGGATGGTTGTGTGAATCTGCCCTCAAGTAGCGATCACTATGAGTTGGCTTACGATATACAGTGGTTTCCAGCCTTTCACAAGGTCTACGCTTAACCAAAACATCCAGAAATGGCAGATGCCCATCTCTTTCCATCTCCACCGTGAATTTAATCTTATCGTGCACCGTGTTAGGGTAGCTGGGAAATTGTGACAAACTATCTCTTGACACAGTGGCAAAAACGTCATCCACGTATCGCCACTAATATTTAGGAACCACAGGAGCGTTGTTTGAGGCTTTATCCTCCAACCACTCCATAAAAATATTGGCAGTGACAGGAGCTATCGGTGAACCCATGGCCACTCCATCAATTTGCAAATAATATTCACCGCGCCAAACCAAATATCTACTTCTCAGACACAACTCGATTCCCTCCTCATATATGAAGATGATGAAGGACTACGAATTAGCCCGAAACATGTCGAGCTAAACTCGATTTATTAAACGTGAGTTACCCGAAAAATTTCAACAAATTGATCATCTTTGATAATCATTTTAGCGAACCTATTTTTTATTATGTAAGTTGCATAACATAGACTGACGAGCGCGCCCGACGTTAGCCGAGCGCGACCCGAAGATACGATGTTGTAAGTTTCGGCGCGGCCGAAAGGTTCGGCCGTTTTTGGCCGAAACCGAAACTCGGGCCGAAACTTGATTTTTTGGCCGAAACTGGCCGAAACCGAAACCGAAACCGAAATTTCGGTCGGACACTACTAGAAACCTACTTAAAGTTTGACCAAAATGTTGTACTGTTTGGGAATCTCTGACTTAAGCTGTGCTGTGATCAGCTAGATTTGCTTTTCAACGACTTTTGCTTTAGTAGCAAAATGAAAATCTAGTTTGCGTTCGCTTTAAAGTTGTTCACAGAGACATTATTAATTTGATTTTATTTAACTGGTCTGTTATTAAAATCCCGGTTATTTTTAGCGACTAAACTAGCAATTGTACCAGTTGATTTTATTATCAATCTTTTCGTGATTAGTTAATGTAAAATTATACGTTTTTTTTAATTTTAAGCACTAAATGTTATCTCTATCTTAGGTGTTTGTTCAACAAATAAAACAAGCAATTGATTGACTGGATTATATTGGTAAGAAGAGCATACGAAACGCCATGTAGACAAAACATACACTATTTCACGTTTCGTAGTCCATTTCTGGCGTAATTTTAGGTTTGGAAACAGATAGAAGAGGTATATAATAATGACAAGTTGCTAGCCTGTAGCTTAAACTATTCCTTAGTCGCCTCTTACGATATCCATGGAAAAACTGGAGAGGTGTTATTTTAACCCGAAACCTCACAGTTTTATTTTTTTATGTAAGTAAGTAAACACTCTATTGTACAAAAGGAAAAACACAAAATACAAAAAACAAAATTATATAAAAATGAAATGGCAAAGTACAAAGGCAGACTTAACCCTTAAGGGATCTCTTACGGCCAACCTTTGAGAGGCAGAAAGGAAACTAAATTATTGAGACCGACAGATGTAGGGTATACGTGAGTTAGGTATAGATTATATCAGTCAAGTATCATATAATATCACTATGATCTTTTGAAATATACAGTACAAGAGGCATACAAGATTTTTGTAGGTTGCTTGAGGAGGGTCGACAGGTATCACAGGCACTGTTGTATTTTTAGAGCAATAGGCAAGGTACGGTCCTGTCATATGACAGTGGCCTTTGGTATTCGTATCTTTATCAATACGTTGCGTGAGATACAATATCTTGCAAGGTACGAAATTGATTTGAAAAGTTTCTTGTCACGTGGTCCTGTTATACAGGGTGTGGCCTGTAACAGGGGCGATAAATTAAATCGTTAATTCTATAGGCTATACGCAGTTACCTTAACTTAATCAT
>BHDV01065648.1:1592-13791 GCA_005406045.1 Adoxophyes honmai
TTTCATCAAACCCCCCCCCGAAACTAAATCCTGGTTACGCCCGTGGGTGACAGGTTGCTAGCCCATCGCCCACAATACTCCAACCCTTTCCCAGAGTCGTCGACTCTTACGACACCCACGGGAAGAAAGGGGGAGGTGCTATTCTAACCCGGCACCACACGGCTAAATTCATAGGTAACCTTAATAGTTAACTTTTACGCTCGAACCAATTGTTTGGTGTACGGACAGCTGCAGAGAAAGGTAACCCCCTGCGCATACAATGTCTCATTACTAGGGGGTTACTCTTCTCTGCAGCTGACTGTAGGTACCATGCTAGAACCCACTTAAAAAAAACTAGCTACAAACTTTTTTTTTATTGTTGTATCTTTGCGACCAGTCGTGTGACTATGAGCAGATGTGTTGCAAGAGTTAAAGCATGTGGAGTGAGCTCTCAGGTGAGAGCCCCTCCGTTAGTATTTGGATGCTCAAGTCAATTGATCCAATTCTAGGATTCTGCGGCTTTTAAGACGTCTTATCTGGTCCGGGACAGTGAGTTGTCCTACTACTACTGTTTGGAAATTAGAAACTGAAATTAGTAAAGACGCTTGAGCGTCACCGCTCATACATTCACATTGAAGTTCGCACACGAAACGAATATTCATCACGTCATCAGCTAGGTACTGATCGGTGACTTAGATAATTTTTAAACAAAAAAAAACCGACTACAAATTAGCAATATTTTGAAAGTATTCTGTTTACTGAATGTAAATTCTTGACTTCATCAACAAATTACCGAAAACGCCGTACATGTCCATATAAAATTTGAAGAGTTCCCTCGATCCTGGTTTCGTGCCAATGGGACCAATTTCGAGTTATACCCTTTCGATTAAAAAAAATATTTGAAAATCGGTTCACGGGTCTCCGAGATATCGAGTAACATACACAAAAAAAAAATAGGTCGAATTGAGAACCTCCTCCTTTCTTTGAAGTTGGTTAAAAAAGAACGTTCCTAGCACAGTTCATCGTGAACTTGCTTACAAATTGAATAAGAGTTAAATAACCAACTTCCGCGGTCAAAAACTAATTCATCTAACAAACAACACCTAACAGCAAACAAAGCAACAGAAAGGTAAACTGTAATTGTTGCGCGCAGCAAACAATGCGACTGAATCATAATACCTACATTGTGACAGCATCTCGAATAACACTTATGATTATGATAATAATATGGATCTCGATGTACTATCGAACTAATTGATTCCTGACCCACCATTGAATTTGCGGTAGTGAAGCAGCATTAGTCACAGCTGACAAATAACTCAAATAAGTAGGTAATAGGTTCGATTCTTATTTAAATATGAACATAGCATTAATAAATACCGGCTATCACTCAAAGTTTAACCTTTAACTCTAAAACAAAATAAGTTTTATTAATAATTTCAGTGGATCTTATTTATAATTGCTTGGGCAGGTATATACGGTCAAGGACTTAGATTCATGAGCGTAGAACTGTTTCGCAGTTTTGAATACACTAGACACTCTGGTCGCAATAAACTATTAAAATGTGTTTTAATTTTTTTTAATTCATGTGCTCTGCCTCTGCCTACCCCTCTTGGGAATACAGGCATGAGCATGAGAATATGTATGTATGTATGTAATGTGTTTTACTTTTAGTGAAATAAACGGATCTACTCACGTTTTTTATATCGAGAATAGCTTGACTATGTCTTATTTTGTCGTACTTAGGTATATCAATATCGATCAGTGATCATTTACGTGTGTCCCTCAGGATCGACGCTGGCGACGGTGCAGAGCGTGGGCGTGAGCGGCTGCGCAGACGACGCCAAGGAGTGCGTGCTCAAGCGCAACACCAACGCCACCATCAGCATCAACTTCACACCCTGTGAGTACAGCACGAACCGGGATTGTTGAGCCACTTGCCACTGTTCGCAATTTAAACGTGTAATCAATGACCGATGTGACAGACTAAATGTCAGCTATTGGATTAGTATTACACGACCAAGTTACAAACATAGGTAAGTGGTTCAACAATCCCTGTTCGCTATGGTACCTTGCCTACTCATTGGGCAACTAGGGCGGTGCCAACGGTGCCCAGACATAAGGCCTGATTGACCCTTAGGGTCAGTTCACACCGAGACGAGACGCGACGCGGCGCTGCACGAAAATTATTAATGGAACAACTGAAAATATAGGTACTTTTCACTTCTCATGCTCTTAAAGTGTTTCTTTCATCCCTACGTAGCGGGCCTAAAACTCCTTTTTAATCTCTAGGGACTAAAGTAATATTTTTTTAATTTGCCTTAGAAACCCCATAAAACAGCCAATCACCGTGTTTGTGAATGTAGGATTCTCGCCATTTTTATAGACGTAGAAATAACCTCAAAATGTCAATGAGGCTATTTCTACGTCCCGGGTGGCACCCATAGCTACGCCACTGACCACACGTCATCTGTTTTTATTAAAAACTTTTTAAACCTAAATTTATCGACTGTGTCGTGTGCTGTACAGTCACGAACAGGGATTGTTGAGCCACTTGCCACTGTTCGCAATTTGGACGTGTAATCAATGACCGATGTGATCGACTAGATGTCACCTATTGGATTAGTATCACACGACCAAGTTACAAACATAGGTAAGTGTCTCAACAATCCCTGTTCGCGATGGTACTGTAAAGGCGGTAACACCTATGTGTTACTGGCTATACATGGTGCTGGCCAGCTCAAAGCCAAGGCACATTTAAATATTTGAATGTGGAATACTAATTTTGTTAGTAGTTCTGTTTTCGTTTGGCTGGCGCGCATTATGGAAAGCACCGTCTCACGACACAGACGTGACTATTGTAAATCTCTGAAAGAAAATATAAAGTTTCATTCCAACCAAGATGTTTATATTTAACTAGTTTAATAGGCTTTGCAAAGTCTTAGCATCACGCGCGAATCAATACGGTCCACGTACCATAAAAGCTAGTACCATCTGTTTAGGCACTCCCACAGTACCTATGTCTTGAAAATTTACTGATTTTTTTTTATCGGGATCTTAATGTTAATCGTTAGAAGCTACGATGCCTTGTTTTGTGTGAGAATACGACAGTTAGAACTCCTAATCCAAAAAATAACTGTGTTAATGCCATCATCGGTGCAGTTTACTCAAGGACATTTGAATAGACACTTACTGGGTATAATGCTGTGATGTCAGCCACCAGAACATTGTAAAATGTAAACGGATGCAGTAATGACTGCACGCATGTAGTAGACCCAACATTAAACAGATTTATGAGAACAATTGTCGTGACACAATAAAAGCTGAGTGTCTTATGACTGTTATTATTCGGCCATCTTTACGTAAAAGTTTATAATTATCGTGCCTTCAGCTACACAGACAAAACCATGACTTTCTGAAGTTTTTTAGCCACTTTTAGCATACTTTTTAGACTTTAAGTTACGATTACGAGGTACAGGTACCTACTATAAAGGGTAATTGGCGCATCGTGTGCCAAAGTAATTTGGCGGATAGACGAGGTCATTTCATACAGGGTGCCTCATTTAAATCGATCAGTATGGAAAGGTCTGAAACTATAAGACACACGAACATGTATTCATAGGAACCATGTCATCGATTTTAATAGATATGAAAAACTGCATTCATTAAATACCTACATTTAAAAAAGTTGTACTTAACGCGGGATTCGTCCCGGTTGTTTTGAAAAAATTAACTTACCTACACTAGGTATTTCTATCAAAATCTATGTAGGTACTTAGATATCGATTGTCTTAAGCAGTAAATGTCTTTCTGACCCACGTCTGGACTATCCTTATCCATCGGGTTTCATCGCTTATGATAAACCTCTGTTTCCAGCCGTTGCGGTGAAGTCCTTAGAAACTGAGGTCCATGGGGTGATCATGAACCTGCCTGTGCCCTTCCCCCTGCCGCAGCCCGATGCCTGCAAGAGCAGTGGCCTCGCCTGCCCCCTCAAGGTAGGTACAACAGACCAGTAGCGGCGTTAGGGTAGGGCTCGGTTGGGCGACCGCCCAGGGCGCCGGGTAAAAGGGGCGCCACATGAACGCTTTTGTAGCCTATCGCTCTTAGTTGGGGGCGCCATAGGAACCTCGTCGCCCAGGGCGCTGGTAGTGTTAAAACCGACACTGCAACAGACGTAGTCTGCGTGGTCAAATATGGTTTAAATCTTAACATTAATGAAAACCTAACTTACCTATAAACCAGGGGTTCCCAATCTTTTTCAGCTCGCGGCGCACCCACAAGTTTAGAATTCTGTCACGGCGCCCTACCCAGTGTAACTATTTGAAAAAGATACAGGACAAATAGTAATAATGGTAGTATTTAGGTTGAGAGGAATAAAAATGAAAATATGTTTGTGTAAAAATATGAAAACGGTTTCGCGGCGCCCCTCAATACCTTCTGCGGCGCCCCAGAGCGCCGCGACGCACAGTTTGGGAACCCCTGCTATAAAAAGCCAAGAAATCCAATCAAAACCTCTGATTTGTAATTACATAAATCATAGGTACATACATATTCTCACGCCTGTAATCCCATGAGGGGTAGGCAGAGCACATGAATTCAAAAATCTAGTGCCACAAATTGGATGATTGTTTCAGTGTGATTTGTAATTGGTCGTAACGAAAATCGGAATCCGAAGTATGATATCCAAATCCGAATTGGTTTTTGGTCCCTTTGCAAATGCAAAGAAAATCCCATACAAACGGCCTTTTTTTTTTCTATTACAGGCTGGAGAAGTAGCAAACTACGTAGCGACGCTGCCGGTCCTCAAATCGTACCCCAAAGTCAAAGTCGACGTCAAATGGGAACTGAAGAACGAGAACGAGCAAGACCTGGTCTGCATCCTGATTCCAGCCAGGATAAACTAAGAACTTCCGAAAACAACCTCCTTGAAGTTTGAAACAAGCGCCATCTATCTGACAAGCGGTGTATTATTTTGTACTTTAATTTCTATTCAACAGCTGCAAGCCAATAGCAAGATTGAATGTTACTTTACTTTATTACTTACCATCTATTCTGTGGCTAGCATGGATTTTCTTTTACTTGGAATAAGGGCCATCTCTCGTCACTTGTAATAACTTAGTAAGTTCCAGTCATAGAGGATAGAACCTATAGAGAAACAATGTTCGCAACCCCGGTCCGCAAATAGTTTGTTGATTTCAACATACGAAACGTCACCGTCACTGTCACAGAAACTGTACAGAGCCAATAACCGTAGAGAAAAAGGCACTAGCGTTACGCGCGATCTTGGACCGGCCAATAAGAGCACAGCGATCACTTCAATTGTTTTGCGGAATAATTTCCGAACAACCAAGATGACATTAGTACTCTATAGGTTCTATCCTCAATGGTTCCAGTAGACTTTATCGGTAACTCATAGATGGCGCTGTGAGTAAACTACCTCCAATGTAAAATATTTCGAGGCAGTGCATGAAGTAACTTTTTTAAGCCAAATTATGGGTAATTTTCTTAATACATAATAGTAATTTTTAATTTACACTAATATTTAAACAAAGTGTAACAACAAAATTAGTGTAAATTTTAAATTCCGAGATTTGCCGATGATAGCCGAGTATAAAGAAATTAGATGCACTTAGTTCGGTTCGCTAGATGTTCAGGGTAACTTATATCGTGGGTTCACGCATCTTAACCTGTTTTTGTGCATTGCCGTTGTTGAATAACCGAGTTATTAACAACAACAAAAATATAGTCGACTTGAGAACCTGCCTTTTGGGGTCGATAAAGCACAAGGTTAGCTTAAATTGGAACAAAACCGCAATTCAACAATCGTAGTCTAAGTTATCTAATGAAAAAGATATTATTTTCAACGTATGTATATCTTTTTATGCCTCCACGATACGTGATTTTAATTTAATCAACAGTTTTCCGAAGTTTATACGATTGTTTTTGCTTTGAGTTTTAAGGCCTCTGTATAATTTAATAAAATTAGCCTTTAAATCTTGCCCGACGGTGTTGGTTTTTGGTTTTAGATATGTATAGTTTTATGTACATTTAAATGGAATGTTTGAACAATTACCAAAGCTAATGTAAAGTAACTTTAAAGAATAAACTAAGAACTGAAGTAGACCAAACCTAAGCAACCTAAAGTGTACTTTCTGTTGTACAGAAAATAATCCCAGCATATTTCTATTAGAGCAGGTGGTAAGAAATGAGAACATTACAAAAAATCGCTCCTTGTCGCAAATACAAAGCATCACATACATCACAAACTTGTGGTTATTTTGTACAATATAGAATAAAAGAACCATTTACAATAGTCGTGTTTTATTTCTAACACATTTTATAGGCATTGCATACAAAAATATGGTGCGAAATAATTTCAGGAATCGGTCTTAAGACTACTCAGTCCAGCCAAGTTTCTCTCTTATTCCCAATTTGACTAGTAGATGAGCAGTTTTGTAAAAAAAAAAACAATTTTGATTTTGAATGTATTAATCTCCTCTTTAAAACTGATTTAGTGGCAAAGAATAGGGTTTTTGACAATTGTTTAAATATATTTTTAATCAATTCTTCATTATGTAATAAACACGATACACTACTATTTCCGGATTCTGGTCTGCATTAGTATAGAAAATAAATATTCTTCTTCTCAAACTCGCGCGAAAAACGCTGTTTAGAAAATGGGTGACAACCTGTCAATGAGACACTAAACACGTAAGCTTTGTTAACTTTGTTTACCTGCCTGTGACATCATCAATCAATCACAGAATTCACACATCGTTTCGGTTACATTATTAAAGAAAATTAGAAATTAATTAAACAAAATTCTCTAAAAATGCATTATATTTTAATCAAAAGAAAGTGAAATATATTTAATTTTCCTATAATCTGTTAAGATGTCTACAAATTATAGTTTATTTTTACTGTTGTCAAAGACCCTATTCTTCATCTCGATTTTCTTTGTTCGGAAAAACTCATATTTATTAGCAGAAATCATGAAAAAAACTTGCTTTTCATCACAACTGTTAAATACTAGTTTCGTTTTACAAAACTACTCAAATATACCCTTACGCGAAACTCTGATGTCGATTTTTGGTAATTGAACATATTTTATTTCATCATTTTGGATACAGATAGGAACAGATAGTATAACAATTGAAAATTTTAGTTTTTGTATGACATTTTTTGTCTAATAGGAATAAAAACAAAACATGTTCGAGTCAGAATTTCGCGTATTTTCCTTTTTTATAATTTTTACCTAATTACAGAGAGTTGTTGATGTCTTTCACATATAATTATAATCTGTATACAGACTCTAAATGTATGAAAACTAAATATATACTTCCTTAACTTCTTTTTACATAGGTATGTACAATATAGTCTCAGAAGGCATAATGACCGCAAAATGTTTATCATTTTTGTACCTTGTCAAAACAATGTCTCTTATGAATCATTTATGACGATTGTTTGTGGATGTAGTGAGATATGATACAAAAGTGATAAACTACTTTTAACCATGACTGGTGCCTCTAATCCAGCATGACACGGTATAAATCTACCGAGCACATTTTTGCAGCTTATTTTCAATGAGGCTTGTGAAAAAAAATTGTTTTTAATCAGTATCTCAACTTCAGGCAAGGCCTCCCCTTTACTTTTTAACTCACATGGAAAATTAAAATAAAATTAAAAATTAAAAAAACAAAATAGTTATTCTGGAATGCTTATTGCATGTAACATGCAACATAATAGGACTTATTCAATACTTAAAACGCTTTTACACCAATATCTATGGAATAGATCTGCTCCGTACATCATTATAATGGTGCCACTGCGGAACAATGTCTTTGTAAAATAATTTACATTTTTGTACTAATATATATAATCTTAATAATCAAAGTAAAATGCCACATAAACTAAACCTATAGATCTTCAATCTAAACAAATAAATAAACTATAAATCACCATAATCTTTGAGGAAAAACATTTTTTCTTAATGTTGCATTAATTTTATCACCTGATAGTTATAAAACACATAAGGGTCTGCACAGACGACAGACTATCCGTGACGCACTTTTTAGTCTGTGAAAATAGAACCTATGCAATTAAATGTAGTTACGCACACGACGCACAAAAAGTCCGGCGCACAATGCATACAATCCATGCAGACTTTTTGTGCGCCGTAGACAAAATCGTACAAAAAGTGTGCCATCTGCGCTGCACTTAATTGGAACATAAAGCAAAATAATATTAGGATGCTTGTTTCTTTTTCGTGGACCCTTTGCACCGACAGCACATTTGATCCTTCGCCTTTTTAAAATGCAAGTTGAATTCCAACTTAAATATCTTCCTAAACATAGATTCCTTGACGGGAGCTACATTCTCTTTACACAACATATTATAATACATAGTGTACATTTGCTTTATGGTCATACTGTTGTCCAAATATTGTTTCTTTCTCGAAAACTGTTTTATTTGTTTCCCATCTATTGTTTTGTACGACATGATGTGGTTTCTCACTCTATCTTTCACTTCTTCAGGCGTTGCATGACAACTAGCCCCACTAAGTCCTCGTCCATCTGGCTTGGGGATATTCATCTCCGACTTGCTTAAATGCACATTGTAGACTGGCTTTTGTGATATAGCTAGTGTCCCTAAATAAAAATTCTTACACACAGTATACCTCACTGCTCTAACTAAGAAGAAATATTTGAATGAATACTTTCTCCTGCGCTCTTCATCTTGCTTCACATTTCTTATGTAGTTCCGTTCCGTTGTGTTTAGTAAAAAATGCTTTTTTTCATTAGCATTTAACGAATAGAAGGCTTTGAAGATGTGTTCTCTATCTGTATCGTCTATGCGTTCGTTGCATTTGTACTTACAAGTCTTAAGGCAGTCCTTGGTGTTCTTGACGCGGCGTTCGGGGACATACTTGCCTCTTCGGTTGATATAGGCTTCTCCCCTCTGGTGCTTCATTTTCCGGACATTGCAAGCCCATTGGCTAGGATTAGGCACTTGACTCCTTGCTTTCTTTATAGGTTCGCTTTCTAGCTTAATTACTATGTGCTCATTTTTGCATCTGCAATCAGAAAAGGGTTTTATTTATAACAGTTCAATGATTTTGGGGTCAGAATTTCTCTTTCTTAACCTGAACATAAAATTTTGTTGAACAGTTAAGAGTAAATATAAATATGTGGTTTAAACAATAAAACGGTTCTAAAAGTATTCAATTCTAACATAACATATTCTCACGCCTGTATTTCCAAGAGGGGTAGGCAGAGAACATGAATTGAAAAATCCAGCAAATGAATTAAATTCTGTCTTGTAATTAAGGAATTAATAAAAACCAATTGGAGCTACTATATGTATATTGGTAGGGTGAATAAAGTGTCAGCACTATAATTATAATTAAGGGGCTATACTCAAGGTCGCCTCTTATCAGAAGACGCAATACAGAGGTACAAATTCATAAAGGCACACTTTTGTGGCTAGAGAATTTTATGCTGAGCGAGAAGTGTTTGAGGATTTTTTCTGAAATTTCCCATGGGGCTGACATAGTCAATCACCCTAAATGTAGTTTGTGTTTGTATTAATCTTGATAGAATTTCATGATCTGCAGCACTATTATCTAACCCACTAAAAATCTACATCAATTTCATTCATCACAGAGGAAACCGATCTAAATCTCATGTGTAATGGAAAAGTGCTATGCATGCAAAAAAAAAATTGTCCCTCCGTCACATAGTACACATATTTTTTCTTTTATTTTGACAAATGAAAAATGATTATAATATGATGCCTAAAAGTTCCACATGACATCACCCCTAGGTACAATTTTTACCTAAGTGTGACGTCACAAGCCCCCATTCTGGATGTTAGATGATCTTTAACTTTGTAGACTTTGTAGTTATTTGATAGAAGAATTGTTATTTTTCCACAATCTAACTAACGGACTAATTAGAAACACATATTTTAACCCAGTCATCATCCATATGTATTATGTAGGAATCTACGCAGTAAAACTGAAGTTTATGTCTGAACTTGAAATCTTGACTAAGGTGGCCAGTTTCTATCCGGAGACTTAAGTTTTGTGGTCTGTGTCCCCACATTTCCATGGCACAACCTTCACTACCATAGCTGACCTTTCAAATGACTAATTTTAAAATAAATAAAACCATTCTTACTCAATGTCTTTTTCTTCATCAACCCTTGGCAATCCAGGCTCGACCTTCGCAATACACTGCTCCTTTTGATATGCATCATAGCCATAATATTGCTGCTGAACACTATTCATCAGCATGTGCTGTTTGAATACAGGCGGTAAGATCACATGGGACGTAATCTGTAAAGGAGTTCCCGACGGTAACACTTGACCAGTAGACATCTGCCCTTGCAACGGTAAACTCTGCATGTGGGTTTGCTGGCACGACATTACCAAGTTCTGAGATGTCTGTATTTGATTCATATCAGCTATATGTTGAGGTACGTGTAAAGGCTCCGACATAGTTTGCGGATAAACATTGGACTGTGTACTCAACGGTGGATGAGATAATTGTATTATTTGTCGATTTTGTATCTTTGCGTCTGATATTCCCGGCTGGTATACTTGGACTATGTGGGGAAGGACTTGACCGGTCGACGTTTGCATCTGCTCCATGTTCTGAAAGTTTAATTTTGTTGTGTAACTTGCGTACTTTCTACTTATCTTTAAATGACATTTCGTAAACGTTCGTAGGGTTATACAAGTATTTCACATTATTAAAAAGGCAATATGCAGCATTAACGGGGAATAAATGGCAACAATACAGAAATTAGAGAGAGGTTGTGAATGTAAATTTGATTTAATACGTACTTCTGTGAATGGTGATGTGGATCGTGATTGTTTGAATATGTTCCGAAAGGTCACCTAAATACCATTAAGAAATTAATTCACGGCTCCGATAAGAAGTTCCATACAAATTAATGGCTATAATTAAACTGCAAAAAGAAAATTCTAGTTATTTTGCCACAGTTCTATCTCAATTCATTAGAAAAACAAAACAACATTACGACAATGGTTGGACGATAATTTCGTGTCTAATTCTACAAGATGTGTTAAATTGGTGCAAAAGAAATACGTGACAATCAGTATGGAAAAGAACTGTGGCACCTTCAAATAAGATTCAATTTTGATACAACTTGTCATAGTAATGAAAATTATATTTCAATAAACAACAAAATTGGCACCAAGCAAAATGCGTCATGCATACGCTCAGAAGTTAATGCCTATCCCGTTTCATAAAAGCCATTCATAAGAATGATGACAAAAATAAAACACTGATACATAATGTATAAACAACGCGTAAATAACTTTATTACTATAAGCAAGTGACTGTAACAATCGTAGGTACCTATTTTTTTTTAAGTTACAGGATTTGTCAAATAGCATACGAGCATTGATATTTGAACACCACTCTACCGTACCAGTGATGTGTGAACCGGTAAAAAACGAGAAAGCAGATGAAGTAAAACAACGAGGAAATAAACAATACTTTTTAAAGGACTGTAAAACAGCAATTCATTGGACCGAGATTAGCTCGACATGTTTCGGATCAATCCGTGATCCATCATCTGGAGCTACGCGCCACGACAGCAGACAGACGCGCACTGCGTGCAGCCGCTCTTTCCGCGCGACTACTAGGCACAGCTGACAGCAGTTCACAACTACCCACACTTTCGCTAAAACATTCAGTATTATTGTAATTCCGTTATTTTTCACTATGAGTGAGTCTCACGGTAGTTTTATGTTTAAAATTCATTGGACATTTTATTCTAATAAACCTTTTCATTACAAATTTAAGTAACTTCTGTAACATTTATTATATTACATTTTTTGTACTTCTCTATCATTTCTCAAATTTTGCAAACGTTCGTAAGTAGAATGAGATCTCATAAGGGATATAGTCGTCTGAGTACTTTTACGTTATTCTTTATTTGCTACTGAGTATTAATGAGTATTAATATTAATGAGTATTACATTCATACAAATTGTAGGTACTTTTTTAAACTTATTTCAAATAAGTTAAACAGTCATTAAAGTAATTAGTTTAGTAAAATAAAACTGTTGCAACATTACCTAGATAGCTATAATATTACATTATCCCCCTTCCCTTCGGACCTCTGAGCAGTTTACACGCGTTTGATTTTTTAAAACATTTTATTTTTGCCAAAATTAACAAATAAAATT
>BHDV01065648.1:18328-29728 GCA_005406045.1 Adoxophyes honmai
TATTATGCGTGAGCCGCTGCGTAAATTCACGCCGTGAATTCACGGCGCGACTTCGCGCCGCGAGTGTAGAGCGGGCTTTAGGTTTAAAAACTATGTACTTCCTTGCATTTTTCTGCTTACTTTTAGTTTTAGTTAAGAAAGCCTTATAAATAATTATAGTATTTTTCGCACTATATTATTTTTCTATGGATTGGAATACTGGTGACAATCCTACGCAGAAGTAACACACCAAAACTAAATAGTTTGGTTTTAACTTTGTTCATTTGATCGCGGTCAAGCACCAAGTTTGATTTACTTTTTATGTTTTAAGTGATTGAAGGTAAATAAAAAACTGGTAACAGTAAAGACGTTTAGTGTATCATATACGTAAATAAATTGTTCCATATTGCACAAATCATTCCAAAATGGTTAACATATTTACTACACTTATAAATACATATACATTACTAACAAAATCGTATTTTGTTTTTCAGAACTACAATTAGACGTATAATGTTTAAGCATATGCACTGTTGTAATCAATATAGTGATATAAACACATCATATAAAAATAAACGTATAGGAAACAATACTAAATTTATGTTGTTAAACTTAATTTTACGATGTATCGATAGCAATAAAAATCTTTGGTAACAATTACACGTCAGTATCAATTTTGGAACTTGTTTTCTAAGAAGTGGTATACATAATCATACACAACAAGCATAATAGCACCTCCAGGTCCTAAACGCATCACTTTAGGTACCAATCCCTTGTACAAGGCTCTAAATCTGAAACAAAAAAAAAGTTTTTGAATGTATAACCTTTGTTGAACATTTTTCCTTATCTAAATTTTTAATTTTTCAGTTTTTGAGAACACCAATCGACCCCAATGATAAAAAATAATTACACATCCACCCGTTACAATTACAGAAGTTATAAGCAGTTAAAAATCGCAACTTAAGAATGAAAATAAACCCTAACAACTACAACTGTCTTTGTCTAGCTAGAGCACCGTGTTTCCACCGTGTGGAGTTATAATTGGAGTACATTCATCACCGTTGCTAATTGGGCTATTAGGGTATATCTGTATCAACTGAACATTTTGTAGTATTGAAAATTATGTCAACTTAATACGCATAAATTTGCATTTTTCTTTAGCATGTCAAATTATAAAATAAACTTTCGTGTCAAATAAGTAGTAAGTAATATCAGGGAAATAACGATAATTAAATGAATTTATTCCATTCGTCTTAAAAAATCCTCTTTAAAATATGAAAGAAAACGTACTAAAAGTCCGGTTTTTTTGGCAATTAGGGTTTAAAGTTTTTTATCCTTTTCTTTGTTCAGACATAATGTTATGAGTGACGAAATTAAAAAAGCTTAACGAATAAAGCTAAATTTAATAATGCAAATGCAAACATGTGGGCATAATTACTTTGTCTCTGTACTGAAACTGAGTAAACGACAGGTCACTTGGCACAAGCTCAAGGAAATGTGTAGAATGCAAGATGCAATGAACTTTAATTTCACAACAATGTTATTATTACTGTTTGTAGGTATACCACAAAAGTATTCGTAACTCTAAGCTAATCGATATTAGCAGTATTGTTTCACGCTTATCGATGGTATTTAATTTTGTTTGTATAGAAGTTTCAACAGTGATAATGCGTTTTCATAAACAACTAGAAAGCTTTCTATTGCGTAAAGAAATCGATTAAAATCGTAAGCAACACGTTTCAAGTATTTTTAGAAACAATCGGTATTCACAAAGCATTTGCCAACAGTGAAACTACAGATCAGCGGATACATTTATTTTAAATGTAATCTAAGAAAATTTCTAAAACAAGTGTATTGGCTTTACTTTGCTTTTTAGTATTTGAATATATATAAATTATTACGTTTAACCATCTAGTTACCTTGAATTTGCTAAACGTGGCACTGGATTTTTGAATTACAGTGCTCTGCCTACCCCTTATGGGAATAAAGGCGTGAGAATATGTATGTATGTATAAATTATGTCATGTGAAACAGCAGCTACCTTATCGCGTTTTATCATTCCGCAGCCATAAAAAGGACTAAAGATACATACTCTAGAGATAAAGGTATTTACTAATGCAAAACAGTATTACAAAGTACAAACAAAATCGCGGCCCAAAGTTTAGTTTCATTTGTAATGCAAAAGGCTGATAAATGATTAAAGAAATTGAATCACCTCTATTTGTGGACAAATCTGTTAAAATTTCAAAACCTGTTCAGTCGATGATTATTATAAAAGCTAGATTTTCTAACAGTTACAAGAGCTGAAAACTGTTGCTAATGAAATAACAGCAATAAAACTAAATATTCATATCTGTTTTGGTGTCTAAAGTGATAATCCCCATTGCACATTATTACATTACTTCACATTACAAACAGTGTCAGCTCATTTTTTGTTTATATAATGTAATAGTCAAGATAAAGTCAATTGTGGGTAGTAAAACCTCGCGCAGGGACCAAGACCAACCATCATTGAATCATTATTTTCCGATTTCCGGTAAGGAATGTAAAACTAGTACACAACAATTAGCGTTACATTACACTCTAGGCCACTGAGTTGGCATTGCATCTGCAAATTCAGCAATGTTTCTGGTACTGTAAATGTCTATGGAAGATGGTGACAGTTTTTCACGATCATTCTGCACCAAGAGCAAACTGCAAATGTGCCTTGTTTTCCTAAAGAAATAAAAAATACTCACCCTTCTTCTCGATACACCATAACAATAGCACCTGTAGTGGATCTGTATTTGACGACCCCAGGAACAGGTTGCGGACCTTGGATACGGCTCTTGGCCACATCGAAGGGAATATTGACACAAGAGCCAAGCACACCTGACGTGAAGCCGATGGCTACCTTCCTGCCAAATTCTAGCAGAGGATCCTGTAGGCAAACGAATTTCAATCGATTAGATTAGATTAATTATTAGTCAAGATGAATTTACATCCTAATTCCTATGGATTTGTCCTGTCGATTTCGACTTACGAGTACGCTGGATTCATAGATAATAATTATCAATAACAACACAGAGTCGTAATAAAATTGTAAATGTCTAATTATATCATGTGAAATAAGATGTAAAAACAAAATTAAACATTGGGTACTGCAAAAGCATTACATAACAAAAAATATTGACTATAACCAACATTAATTAAAAATTGAAAAACTCTAACAATAAAATAAATGAAAAATAATTTAAATTTCTAGCATCGGGTCCTTGTCAATTAGAAACATGAAAGGGAACTAAGCAAGACAAATCCAACGAGCCCCAAATCGATGGATTTACTGAACGTGTAACATTCCTATCACACCTAACAAACGACCTAATGACCTTGAAGACCTGAACCGATTTCCACCAAACATAGCTAAGAACACTCTCGGCTGATATAACTTTCAAACAAAAAAACCTCATTACACATTACATAGATACATACACATTTACACACACACACACGCACACCCAGACACGTCAAACATATAACACCCCATCGTTTTTGCGTCGGGGATTAAAAACTATAAATCAATGAAAATATCATATGTACAAATCATTAATCGAACAAAATGGTTTATCTGTAAACAAAACAACACATATTTATAACAAAAGCACATTCTTTTGACGACAAAACGTCTCATAATTTTGTTCATTTTTAAGATCGGGGGTAGATTCATGTCACGACAGCGTGGATTTTCGCCATTCTGCGAGGGACCACTGTAATTTTGCCGCGACACGACCTGTGCTGCGAGTGATTTTTCCTTCTACACACATAAAATTAGAGCTACTTTATATTTGTCTCTTATTCAATGACTTGGAATAGATAGATAAAACATAGAACCTGTATTGATTGTGTAGTGGTGTGTGTGTAGGCATATTTGGATTAAACTTGCTAATTGTCTTTAATCTGTTTCAAAACCACCGAGAATTCCGGAAGTTTTAAAAGTTTTGTAAGGGCTACTAATGACCTCATAAATAATTGTTACTGATATTACTTAGCGCTCAAAACTGGAAGCTAAACCAATTGCATACACTTAAAAAAAAACACATTATATTTTAAGTACAAATTTTGCTTCCTAACGTGCACGAACTGAGGAAAACACTGATTGCTTAGCTTAAAGCTTTAGTCATCGGTATTTTACGCTATCGTGCCTATTATAAAATATTCATTTGCAATACCTAACTAACAATAAATAGTAAGCAAAATTCGAGAATTCGATGTCAAAAATAAAAATAATTATTTATTACAGTTACATAAAGAGAACCGTGAGTTGTTTTCAAAGGGTTGTCTACCAGAGATCGCTCTAAAGTGATAAGGCAGCAGTTATCCCGACTCTTTACTTATACCATTTCGTAATGCTCAATATATTAAAGTTATTTCGTAGTAGGTATATCGCAGAAAAATTACTTTCAATTGTGAAATTTGGAATCCTATACTTTATCTCTAAACATACTTCTAACAAGAGATCTCTTGTAGTAGGTTATCATGATTTTATCTGTTACGCAAGAATTCAGTCAACAACGCAGATAAAGGCAAAGGATGCTTGTCATTTGTATGGTAAACTTTATAATACATGCTATATGCCACATCCACCGAATCAAGCTAATTTGAACTCTAGAAAGATGAACACAGAGAGCGTTTCCGCTAAGAGAGTTTTGTTCAATAAATTAGGTACTTACTTCGTATTCAGGGACGTAACCTTTGACGCTATGGTAGAATCCGAAGTAAACCATATTAAATACGCCATTTCTCATAATAGTTGCCGTCAAGCCTTTATTTAGTCCTTTAAAACCGAGACCATTGTCTCTGACTATTTGTCGGGTCACTGACCAAGTGCTAGGCACTTCAGATGCGAGCGCTCTGTTTGATTGTAGTGTAACTTTGACAACTTCAAATGGGTTGACTAGGATTCCTTCCGTGATGCCTGCTCCAAGGCCAGCTAGGGCAAATGTCTGAAAATAGATTGATGTAAATAAAAACAACGTTTAAAAATTTTAAATGTTACAATAACTTACTGTTAGTTGTTTCATGTGACTTTAGCTATATATTTTTTTATCTCATGGTTAAGAATAGATATTATTTGGAGATACATGAAAAACAAGTATTTGTATTGATCTTATCAATATACATTTTTTATCTTGTTGTCTTATTTGTATTACACCTCCAACAAACAATTGATAACAAATTCTATGAGGACAATAACTTTCGATTTATTTTTTGTGATATATCTGATATAGTAATAATAAGAAAATCTTTTGTTTGGATCAACCATTATTAGTAAGTAAATATTTATAATATCTATAAAGGAAATACTTAAAATTTTATAAAATAACATAAATACTACTAAAACAAAATTATAAAAGTTAGTGGAATTATTATCATGTTTTTCTTTTTTTCTTTTTAGTTACCTTGAACTTATAAGTAACAACCACGGCAATTTAAGCCGAATAAAAAATACATAAATAAAATAAAATAAAAATCTCACTATAGGAGTTGGAGTACTGGAACCGAACATAAAAAACCTTTTATATTGCTCGAACGTCACGAATTTCACAGCTCGTTTAGGAGTTTCTGCAAGTATCGGAGGCACGATACCTTTCCAGAAAGATGTTACTCCTTCATATCTATACATTTTCCTCAGGCAGTCGAAAACACCATTGTAGTAGTGAGGATCAGAGCTTTTTATTGCAGCCGCAGTTGCCTGCAGCTGCAATCTCGTTTTTACAAGATCTAAGGGATGCATAATGCAAACTTCAATAAATCCTGCACTTCCACCAGCTCCTATTTGCATAGCAGCTTGTTTAAGTAATTTCTCTATATCAGACATTTTTCTTAAATTATGCTAATACACTAGCTACTCAAAGGAATGATTTGACACAACTGATACAATTTAACAAAACAATTCACTTAAATTTAAATACAATATTATTAGCGGCTCTGCCGTCTGTCAACGCAATCAACACGTAAATAAATATTGGTGTTGCCGTGTTGGATTCTTTGTTGTATTTTTGCAATTCTTAATTTTACCGATAAGCTTTGCTCATCACTATTCCAAAAACACTAAAAATATATTGCTAGCAACATTAGTTCACATCTGTCAGTCAAATGAAGAGTGGTTCCTTGGCAGGTTTCACATTTTTTTTTGTGTATTTAGCTTATCTCCGTCTAATTATTTGATTGTCATTCAGCCAAAACAGTCTCTGGCTATGCGTAACATCGCATTTATTTAAGTAGATAAGTTAGCAAACCTCACTGACCCTTGTAAATAATGATCTCTCGATGTCAATAGAGCCTATATTTGTTTGCAGTGTGTCATCCAAAATGGCAGGAAAGACGAATAATTTGCATTTCGACATTAGCTGATGTGAAATAATGTTATTTAGTACATTGAGAAGAGTGTTGTGTGGGCGGACTGTGAATTAACGCGGAATGTTGATATAGCCGTAAGATGGGGTCGCAGACGTTAGAGATATTACGCCAGGGCGTCTGGGCTTCCCTCACTGGCGGTTGGTTCTACGACCCGCACCAAAATTTGTTTTGCAACACTGTGCACCTGTATGTGTGGTTGTTCCTGTTATGTCTGCCGTTCTCTGTGTACCTGGTGAGTAAATAGTCTTAGTTTTACGTCTTGAAGACAAATATTTCTTGCGACGTACGAGACAAAATGATTTAAAAAAATTGGGTCACTGTTATTGAAGACGATTGTTGTTGCCATTGTCCATTTGAGTACCTCTAGTTGCTGTTAGTCATCTCTCTGTCCTAGAAAATCGGTTTAGAATCATAAATAGACAAGTAAATAAAGGTCCAGCAACATAAAATGACATTGTTTATCATAAACACATGGCTACATACATATTCATCTTCAATCATGACTTGTTACTAGCATTCTGTGTGATAAGTTTATTATCACTTTCTTAATTATACCGATGTTTGTCCTTCAAACACATAATCATGCCCGTATTCCCAAATGGGATAGGCAGAACACACAGAACATTACTAAGATTAATCATGATCATTTCATGTCTTAAAGCAACTTTTCGTATATTCCAATTCCAATCAATTTAACTTAAAAGTCTCACAGGGATGTATCACACACTTCTCCATTTCTTCAGTGGAACTCGTAAGATAAAGAGGCAACTTAGGAAATAGATTTAGGTATGTTTTAGAGACCTGGCGCAATATACTACCCCTACCTTTTTCCTAGGTTTTCAATCCTAGCATTGAGGATAGAACCTATAGAGTACTAATGTCATCTTGGTTGTTCGGAAATTATTCCGCAAAACAATTGAAGTGATCGCTGTGCTCTTATTGGCCGGTCCAAGATCGCGCGTAACGCTAGTGCCTTTTTCTCTACGGTTATTGGCTCTGTACAGTTTCTGTGACAGTGACGGTGACGTTTAGTATGTTGAAATCAACAAACTATTTGCGGACCGGGGTTGCGAACATTGTTTCTCTATAGGTTCTATCCTCTATGAATCCTAGAAATGGTTGTGAAGTGTGAAATTGTCATAATTATGAGCTTATCTTTTTGTATGCTATACTAATGACTTTGCATTTTATTATCTTGAATTTTGGATAATGTAAGCCATACAGATTAAATCTGTATCTCTCTTGAAACTACTCTGCCCTTGTCAGGTTTGTGTTGGATGATGTACCTTATCTAAAGAGCTTATGAGTCATTTTCAAAAACACATGTACCTACAGTCCTGGCCAAAAATTTTGTTCATGCCTGGTTTTGTCCCATTACTTTTTATAACATAAAAAATCTGCAAGAAAATGAAAAAATATATAAAATTTTATGATGTTAATGAAAACCAAAGAAGTTGAATTTTTAAACCTACTTTCAATCAAAGCAAGCTATTGCAACATTTATTTACTCAAACGCAATTGACGAACAGCTAAAATAAAACTAATAAAAAAAAGTTCATATGTTTGATTTGCAGGTGTTAAAGACTTTTGCCAAGGATCTATACTTTAGACCGATAGGTACTTAAAAGATGGTAAACAATCTTGACATGTCTTTTTATTGAAATACACAGTCTAAAAATGAAAATCGTTACACTATACAGTTCAATTATGAAAGTAAATGATTTTTTCATTCCTAAATTGTAAAATGTAAAGATTTTGATTTATAAAGTGTACATATATACATATTCTCACGCCTGTATTCCCAAGAGGGGTAGGCAGAGCACATGAATTCAAAAATTCAGTGCCACATGTAATAAAGTTGTGTGTTTTATAGTGTATGTTTAAATAAAAAGACACGTCAAGATTGTTTACCATCTTTTAAGTACCTATCGGTCTATAGTATAGTAAGGTTGTAGGCTGAAACTAGTCATACATCTTGTATGGGTAATTTTCATAACAAAGAGGAATGATTCTGATTTTGTTTTTAATAATTTTTAATTCAGGTCCAATTGAACCAATTGATTCTTGACCTACTGCGGAACATTGTTACAATAAAGATGATAAAGTTTCCCGGTCTACAGCAATGCAATGTCACTATGATAATAACTGTAGGAAGGTTCTAGGGAAAGTCAGCTGGGTTGGTACAGCAAGGTGTGAATAGAGATATGCATGTTATCGACAATGGCAGATAGTTAACCCACATTTCAAACTACTACTTACAGGAAGCCTACAGGAATCAATGTCAAAAGCACACCTAAACATCCTTAGTCGCCCTTTATGTCATACATACACATTCTCACGCCTGTATTCCTAAGAGGGGTAGGCAGAGCACATGAATTCAAAAATCCAGTGCCACGTTTAGCAATTTCAGGGTAACCAGATGGTTAAACGTGATATTGCAGTGACAGGTTGCTAGCCCATCGCCCACAATACACTAACCCTTTCCCAGAGTCGACTCTTACGACACCCACGGGAAGAAAGGGGGAGGTGCTATTCTAACCCGGCACCACACGGGGCCTTTATGTTATCCACACAATAAATAGACATGGTATTCTAACTATGCTGTGTGGTGTCGGGATAGAATAACACCTCTCTATTACTTACGTGGATGTCGTAAGAGGCAACTAAGGAAAATAGGTTTAGGTATGCTTTAGGCGACAGGCTAGTAACCTGCCACCATTCTACCTCTTCCATCTTTGCAAACTTAAAACTATGCTAGAAGTGGCTGCGAAGCATGATATAGTCATAATAATGGTTTGGTATATCACATTTCGCATAGAGCCTACCCCATTTGGGAACAAAGGCGTGATAGTATGTACATATATTGTATGTATTCTAACCAAATCACAAAAAAAACATGTCTAAGGGCTAATTTTTCAATCACCAGATAAAACTTATCTGTCTGATAAATGTTGGCTGTCACTTTTCTTTTATATGACGCGAAAAAAGGATAGCAATATTTTTAACTGGCAGATAAATTTATCTGGCGATTGAACAATCGGCCCTAAAACTGACCAAACAGGGTGTTATTTCACATGGTGTGGTATGTGCAGTACTTCCCCCCGGCGAGCCTGGGCTGGGCGGTGTACTGCGCTCTGGTGGCGCTGCTGTTCACGGCGCTGAAGCTGCTGAACCACGGCCTGCACCGCATGTACGACACCGGCCAGTGCGTGCAGCCGCCCGCGCCGCCGACCCAGGACGCTAAGCAGTCAGTACTATACCCAACACACTATCTGGCTACACTCAAACGGCTTTTTTGCAGTTTTCTTGCAACTAGCTGTGCCCGCGACTCCGTTCGCGTGGAATAGTGACTAATTTTCCCCGTTTTTTTTCCACATTTTCCACTATTTTTTCGGCCCTATTAGTCGCAGTATGATGTTTTAGAGCCTAAAGCCTTCCTCGATAAATGGTCTATCCAATACAAAAAGAATTTTTCAATTTGAACCAGTAGTTCCTGAGATTAGCGCGTTCAAACAAACGAACAAACAAACAAACAAACTCTTCAGCTTTATAATATTAGTATAGATTCAAATTCTGTTTTTCTGAACTGGCCCTTACACTTTCACAGTCCAGTGCCCTATGTTTGGGTTACCACATTCTTTGCTCAACAAGTTTTTTCCCAGTAATAGGTCACTAGGTAACATTCAGACTTCCATCTGATCAGTATGATATCTTATTTACTCACAGAATGGAACAATGTTTAAACTAATGTTTTGGAGAATATTTACTTTTCGGAACACTCTTATTCTGAATTAGAGAGAGACTTCTAGCCAACGACTAACAGTTGATGGCGAGCAAATTACGTTAAAATGGTTCCTCTCATGGATACATAGGGAATACCCTGAATCACTGAAAAGATACCTGTTATAGTGGTTGTCAAACCACTTGGTCAGGTTTTAAATGGTGGGGGTAAGTTCTTGCATTGCTATTACTTGGAAAAGCGATGCGGGATCTTGGCCAAAAAATAAGTGGTGGGGCACTTATTTTTTAGCCAAGGTGTTTGTCGACCACTATCTGATTAGTTTAGAACACTCAGGCAATGACAGTTGTCTATCTCACGAACGACAACTCCCTTGGCTTTCACGCTAGCTGTACTACTATACTACGATATCTACCTGTTGCAGGCGCGATGAGGGCATCGAGATGCAGATGCTGCGCGGCGCCGCGGCCAGCAGCGACGCGGAGTCGGCCGCCGGCCACGAGTACAACAAGCCCACCAGCAGCACTATAGGTAAACTGCTTTTTTTTACTTTGAAAATGCCTTGTGTGCCCCCTGCGGCGCTCTGGGGCGCCCTACCGCCACCTATCGTCGAGTAGTAGAACTTCTACTGTCGAAATGGTATCCTACATGCCGCTAACAAATACTAAAAGTAAAATAAAATAATTATCTATGGGGACTCCTAAACTCCTATACAACTCTTAATATTCAATGAATTTTTAGTTGTGTCTCCAGTGGCGTAGTGTGGGCTAGGCGGGGCAGTGCCCCGGGGCCCTCAAGCTCAGGGGGCTCTCGAACCGTTTCTATCGAATACTAGGGAATCGAAATCCACAATAATCACATAGGTGTGGGGCCCCATTTTTTTATTTACCCCAGGGCCCTTGGTTTACCTAGCTACGCCACTGTGTGTCTCCTCTACTGTCCAATTGAAAATAAACTAAGTATTAAAAGGGAGGCCTCCATGCAAAAAACATGATTTTTTGCAGTTTTTCGTTATAAATTAATAACGGTAACACCTTCGTGTGCGAGTCCTACTCCAAGTCGCTTCTGGCCAGTTGTTTTAGGTAATCACATACTTTTGTGTGACTAAATTGGCATGATACTCTTTTCTAAGATACTCTTTTATAAAGATAAATCAATCCGTCAATTTGTACAACAACCTACCTAAAGACCTTAAGTCCATAACCAATACCAATGTTTTCAAACATAAGCTAAGAGATTATTTAAGGCGGTTGGCCACGTTAGCTCATTGAGCATTTGCCGAT